>CM075855.1:94750115-94867615 GCA_037975125.1 Latrodectus hesperus | reverse complement strand
ATATATATATATATATATATATATATATATATATATATATATATATATATATATATAGGGCCAAGGCCTACAGTGTCCATAACTGTTTTCATGATCGATGGCCCTGGGGTGCGAAGCATATGTCCCAGTGAGGTGGTCAGCCTAACGTAAGACCCCCAGTGTTTAGTTCCCAAGCATGCTTAGTACTCAGTTAATAGACCCACTGAAGGGATGTTTTGCTGAGTCAACCTTGCCCAGCCCGAAGATCGAACCTCGGACCTGTATCATAGGATCGTGAAACGCTGCCACTAAGCCACCGGGCTTCATATATATATACACACAGAGACCTGAAATTGTTGTAAGGTACTTTAATATTCATTTGTCACGAGGAAGGAAACTTTGAAGACTCCAAAGCACACAACTCCACTGACGTGTATGAAGGTAGAAAAGCAGCATTCATTTTTTAAATTCTTCAATATTGACTGGAATCGAAGCCGGGATCTTCTGCTCTGAAGAGCGCTATTCTATCACTAGGCCTAGGTGAGCCTTAAATCAAGTAGATAATTTAAAACCGTGAAGTGGGTTGCCTAACAGCCAAATGCACTTTAAAATTCCACTGCGTAAATTGCCGTCTAAGAGTACGGCCTATTTTACCGATAAAAGGCCGTATTCAAGTATTGTATCCATATTTCGTTGTTCAACAGAGGCTGGGATTAAATCTGGAACTTAATTCTCTGAAGACGGTAATATCTACCACTTGTCCACGGTTTCCATTAAGTAGGTACTGTATTTTAAAGAGGTGTGGTATGTTAAATGAGTGTAGGCCAAATAGTTGACAAGTTAAACTTTACCAGCATTAAACGTCTAGTAAATTCGAATCATATTTAAAGGTCGAGGCTGATACTTGATTTAGCATTTTATTTGATTACGCCCACCGAATAGTCATCGTATGCAGACCATCTCATAAAGGATGGATTGGATTGGATCGAAAGCAAAACCAAGTTGAAATAATAGAATCATTGAGCTTGAAACATAAAAGTTAAATGAAAACAATTCTAGATTCTATTACAGCAATTGATAAGACTTTATTACAATCGAAAATTGAGATGATGTTTTCCAAAACATGAATACAAAAATGTTGACCTTTTCTAAACCCACTTTCTGCAAGTGAAAAATAAGAAAAAATTTCTTATATCTTGAATCTGACATGCTATAATATATATTTTATATTAATTTAAAATAGTATGAATTTTTTCTAACAGAATTTAGTTCTGTGATTAAAATCTGCAAATAAATTTTGTGTTTGTAATGGTTTTTTTTTTATATAAGTGCTCATATAGATCTTAATACAATTTTTTTTAAAAAAAGCAAATCATTACTTTAATTAAAGTATAAATAATGAAAGTTATTTATTATTCCTTACACTTGACTTCACAATTTTCTTACGTCGGAAATTTAAAATACAAATACATGAGAAAAAATATACTTAAGTTCGTATTTTGGAAATTTTACTAATTATTCCTTTAACTTAATCAAATTTTCTTTTTTTTGACATTAAATACGTTTTTTTTAAAGTTCCTCAATAAAAGTATAATTTCTGAAGAGTTATTTTCTCTGATGCGGCCATCAATTCAACAGTTACTAGGTTCAGTTCTTGAGCATTGTTATTTGCTAGGGTTCAGAATTCACTTTAAAGTGTAGGTCATATTTGAAGAAGTCCTCAGACAAAAAAGTTGACCATAAAACAATATTCAAACTGTACACAAATATAACGTTTATAATATAGTTATTTTGTATATAATTATTCATATATTTATACCTATAGTAATTTACAATAATAATGTATGTTAATAATGGAATTAGATACATACCTAATTACAAATAATTGTATATATATATTAAGTAATAAAAAAGAAGAAAAATTATGAAAATATAAAATTCTTAGGTTGCAATCAAAGCTGAAATTTTACTTCAAAAATACATTAAATGCAGAAATTTTAAGAAAATTTATCGCATTTTTATGAAACTATTTCTTTTTCTTTTTTTAATTAATATTATTTTTTACATGAACGCGAAGTGTATTACTTTAACATATGGAACTTCTAACTGATGTTAAAAGGTGATTGAAATAGCGTATTAAAGTAAAAAGTTTCATGAAAACTAAATAATAACTAGGAAAAGTTTAAAATATGAACTTTAAATATTTCATTTATTTAGTAAAATGAATCAAATATTAAGGAAAATATTAAATTATTAAACATGAAGTATAAATTTGTTAAGAATAAATGTTTGAAATTACAAGAAATCAAAACTGAATACAAGTTTCGCATGCTTGTAATATCTGCAAAAGTATATAAAATAAAATATAGTTTTAACTATTATTTTTCTTAATTTTAATAATTATTTTATTAATGTTTGAAACAAAATATTTTTCAAAGAAGTTATTACTAGCATAAAGAGAACTAATAAAATCTAAAAGTGGTTTTAGTTTTGTTCATAAAATTTCAAAATTTAACTCTTTGATTTCCCTCGACTTGAAATAAATTATAAAAGTAAAAAATATGTAATGATAAAATTTCCTATTTTCGAATTCAAATGTATGAATCTTTAAACACCATAATTAATATATTAACTCAATATTTACTTTTGATACCGATTAAAAATTCTTCAAACATAGTAATTTTTAAAATTTCAATTTAAATTTTAAATTTTGTACTAAAAATGTAATTTGATATATGATAAAATTATAAATGAAACTAAAAAATGGAAAATATAGTTTTATGCAAGTAAAATGTATTTTATTCATTTCATGCTTTAGAACTTTATTGGAAATTTTTGAATGAAATTTCTATGTTTGTATAAGCAAATGCTTAAAACAAATTATTATGAAGATAAAACTATCAAATTTTTAAAGAACAGAATAAAATAAAAATTAAAATGAACATAAATTAAATATTTTAATAAGTGGAGGAAGTATTTTAAGTAGAATTGTATTTATTAGTCAAATTAATTATGTTAAAAAAATATAAATAAAGCTTGGAATTATAGCCTGTAGCAAACAATTGCTTAAATCTTATGATGATGAAAATGAAAGTAAAATAAATTAAAAAAATAAGTTAACATATATGCAAATGAAATAGTTTTATTTATTACGAAGAATTGTTCTAACGCTTGAAGTTAATGACATTTTGAGAATAATAATCGTAAATAATAAATAACAAATGAAAATAATAAATGGTTAAATAATATTGCTATAAGAGTAGTAATAGAAATATTTAAATGACAGTTAAAAAACCAATACTTGAAAATAGATATTTGAACAACTGATTGGAGCATAAAAACTGTTTGACATAATGAATTAATAAAAAAAATGAATACGAAGATAAATTCATAAGAATTACAACTGAAATGCAAATGCAGTAAATGTTCGATTTGATATGTAAAACAAAATTTATATCAGTTTAAAATGTCTTACTGAAATATATTTAAAATTTAACTGCAATTCAAATTAAAAATCTATTGCTGGTAAAACCAAAAACTCAAAAACAGTAAAATAAAAATATTTTGAAGCACAATTAATTTTCAATAAAATAATAAATTTCATTGATAACTAATATTATTATAAATTAAAAATTAGATTGAGTTGAAAGTAATTTTTTAAAGTAAATGCTATTTGATTATTTAGTAAATTGTAATGAATATTATTATGAAGTTTGAATTGCAAACGCGTTTTCATCAAGTTTAAGTAATCTAAATAATTAAAGAATGAAAGAAATAAAATTAAGAAGTTTTACATACATTGATCAGTTTTTAATGATATTTTTTTTAACTAGAAAGATTTATCGTGTATTTATGTATAAAAATAAATGAAATATGATTAAAGTTTAAAGTCTCAAATATAAAAATTCGAATTATAAATACATTTTTAATAATTATGAATTAAAAAAAATACAATCGTAAAATCTATTCTAGATTTTAGTCTAAATATATTAAATCTCATTCCCAAATGATTTTATAAGCTAAAACAATTAGAAAGAAGGGTTTTCCGGATTTTTTTTCAACAAATGAAAACGAGAAAGGAAAAGTTTATGAGTTTGTTTTTTAATGAGAGAAGAAAACAAATAATGTCATTTCTTTATGAGGTTGATAAATTAATTGTAATAATAAAGTATTTAAATTAATATACTTTTTTGCAAATTATTCATGATTATATCTTGAATCAACAGTGAATTATATATCTCTAAATATTTTTAAAAAGCCTATCATTAGAATTTAACCAACAGATGGGCCTAAAATGTTTCCTGTTTTACAAATGTAGTTTTTTCCTATAAAATAGTGCTTTATAATTCTTTATATGCTATTTATTCATGTATGAAATTTTATTCTCATTAACTGCCTAGTAAGCAAAAAACAGCATATACTGTGGAATTTCAACATCTGACACTTTCTCGCCAAGAACATAATATGAGCACCAACATCATGTCAATTTTAGTCTTACTCTTATTAGAGGAAATGTTCAATAGAAGTGGGAAAGTTAATAGCTGGCAAAATATCGTTTTAATAGGCCACTTCTGAAACAAATTTAGTCATCAAAAAAAGATCTTTTGTCGTAATTATCGCTTGAGCGACCGTTAAATAGCAGAGATAGAAAACGATATTTTGATTTTGGGGGGAAAAACTGAAATAGCATCGTCTGCTCGTTTATTGTTGGGTCAACAACGTATTTATTGGAAACGCAAATAAAGAATGTATAGATGCTACGGTCAAAAAGAAATTAAGGGATTTTACGAGGGGGTGGGAAGGAGTATATCGTTTGAAAGAAGGCGGCTAAACAAAAGTTTCGAGTGTTCTAGGGTCAGGCCTCTTTTCAACACGCGATAGAGTCATTAGTGTTCCGACCTATCGGTGTCAACAGAATTTGGGAAAGATCACAACTGTTGTTCCCGATGTCTGTGTGGAATTGCAGTTCAGGGGAAAGAAGACAATTGAAATCAATAAGCCATAAAGTTTTTGATTCTGAATTTGTCGAACCTGAATTAAAAGGTACGAATTATGAATGAAAGATATTTTTGATAAATTGTACTTGGTCAATGAAAATGATAAAACCAAATACACACGTATTGCTTCGCAGCATACTTATGTGCTATCAACTAAATGATGCCATATTTAAGACTAAATTTTTAATTATTTTCAAAAAATACTTTTTGCTTTAAAAAAATAATTATTTTGAATCTAATAAGCTAAAAAATAGTTTTTTATGATGATCATAGAGTCAGAAATATTTTAATAAATCAATTTTTTGAATATCAATAAACCCTCATTATCAACTCGTTTTAAACTAAATTTTCTTTGGAATCTTTTTAATATCATTAAATATAGTTTAAAATCTAATATAGTTAACTTTCACATTTGAAACTATAATTATTCATATATGTCACTTTATTTTTTTTTTTTGAAGTTTCTCTTAAAGCCAGTTTTCTTATGTAAAGGATTGCTTTGTAAGAAAATAGTTATGAAAAAGGAATTGAATTTCGCTTTTAAACTTTTTAATATTTATGTGCATGTATCAAGAAACTGAAAAGACATTTTTTCTATATTAATCTTGTTATCAAAAGTAAAAAATTGTAATATATAAAACTAATATTTTTAAGATTTATATTGAAAATCAAAGTTATTTTTTTAAATGTTTAAATTTTTTGAAATCAAAATATAATTATAATTTCAACTATATATCTTACTGTAAATTAAATAGATTACTGCCACAAGCATTTTAAGAAAAATATTTAATTTACAAATGTGTAAAAAATTTTTAAATGGCAATAAATAGGGATAATAACCATTTTATGTTTTTCTTCCGAATTTTTGACGTGTTGTTATTGAGAATATCAACAATGTCATATCAAATTGTTATTGAGAAAGTCATATCAAAATGTTGGTTTCTGGCTATCGTAAAACACAAGCTGTGAAACATTTAACAATTTTGATTATAGCGTTTGTCAATTTAAAGAGCAATTAGCGATAGTCAAACGCACTGTTAAGTTGCGTATGTCACCATGATAAGCTTTCTTAAACTCTGTTCGTTTGAGTAACAGATAGTTGTAATCATTTGAACAATTTTCAATTCGATATCTGTACTTAACCACTAGAAATAGAAAAGGAAATATGTGAAGCATACGATCCTTACTCTTTTTATGTATTTTCTACATGTTTTTTCCCCTTTCGCATCACACGTATTTTCGCATTTCTCAATACATCACCGATCGCAAGAATATTGGAATGGGGTTGAAATATGTGTTATGACTTCAATATTTTATAAATTTGTAACTGAAAAGCATTTTCAAACGTTTCATACCTTATTCGATTTATTTTTTATCTGATTTGTATAGGGGGATTCCATTTCGGTGCAAAGGAGATCGTCTTTAACAAATCTAAATGAATAGCTTTGTTCATATATTGTTATGCCGCCAAACTTGTCTAGTGGTCAGCGTGTCTGACTGCAGATAAGGAAGTCCTGGGTTCGAATCCCGGTTTGGGCATGGATGTACTTTCTCTCTCTATCTATCTTGTCTTTTCCTTGTATGAATGAGGTGTGAATGGTTGCCTACCCTATAAACGGGTCCCTATGGCATGTGTGTAAAGCAAAGTCGTACTTTCACCTTCATGGTGCTCTAATTAAAGCCAAGGCATAGCTGAGCTTGGCTTGTCCAATTGTCATTAGTAACAACAACAACATATCTATTCGAGACACATTATAGAACAAAAACTTCAGTTTCTTGAAAAGGCAGAGCAAATAGTTAACATTTAAAAAATTTTTAAATATCTTTTTTTTCCAAATCCTATTTTACTCGAACCAAACTGGTGGGATGAAGCTGTTAGTGCTAGCATAAATTTCTCGTGAATAAAAGACATTTTTACCAAATACTTTTCTCTTCTTTCGCTTTCATGATATACTTTCTTTACCTTAATAGAAATGAATTTAAGAAAATGGCAAAAAGTTGCATTGAACTATAGAATAAAATATTTTTCCTACATCATATAAGAAAACCATCGTAGAAAATGATAAATTCCAACACACGGTTGGCAATCGCACTAAGTAAAGAGACACATTTGTTTGAAAGACAAACACCACTCGAAGAAAAGAGGTGATAAGAGCTACTCGAGAAAAAAATCACCCGAATCTCTGAGAAGAAAATAAAGAACGCTTGTGGCTCGGAATACAAAATGGGTGGAGTTAGCGGAAAGAATGACACAAATCAGCCAATCCTCTCTAAAAGATTAAAAGAGCCGCGGCTAATTTAACGCCAACTTTTCTGTTTCGGATTTGATTGGAATGAAGGTTGAGTTGCAGAGAGTGAATCTTCAGTGAGAGTTTGATTGCAAATACAGTTTCGTAAATTTATTGCAGGTATAATAAAATATACTCAAAAAAAGTAAAAATTTAATCTACAAAAATTAGTATGATAAACTTTCAGAATTTTAAACAGAAAAATTATCCCCTAATTTTATATATTTTAAATATGGCGTGTTATACGCATTAGTTGAAATAGAGACAAATGATTCCAATTCAATAATTTTTCAATAAGAGTATAAAGTTACATTAAAATTTTATATTCTATTTTTTTCAATAGGTAATTTTATAATTTGTTAGTTTTAAGATGTTAGTCAAGAAAAATAAAAATCTTTTCGAATGTAGACTAATATTGGAAATAATTAAATTGTAATTATTTTCAAAGTTATGAAAAGTTCAAATTCTGAATTTTTTATTCAGGTTTACATCAATGAAATGGTTAATTTAAATTATACTGGAAAAAATTTATAATTTTACCAGGGATAGAGGTTTGCTAAAATACAAAAATCATTAAAAAAGTTGACTTTTATGAGAAAAAGAAATTTTTCATTCAAATAATTTATGGAAATGTGAGGTTCGAATCATCAAAAAGTTTCTACTTTAAATCTTCATCTCTAAGTAGAGAGTTTGGATGCTCATAAAGCTTTAGTGATGTTATTGCTGTTGTCGTGTGCCAGCTAGGCTGGCAATATGGGGTGCGCTGCTCCATTTTTCCAACTGAACCAAATTTGGTGTGGAGTCCGGCTTCTTCAGAATACGCATGCCTTAGAGACCCGTTTATAGGGTAGGCAACCATTCACACCTCATTCATACAAGGAAAGGACAAAGACAGGATAGATAGAGAGAGAAAGTACATCCATGCCCGAACCGGGATTCGAACCCAGGACCACCCTATCCGTAGTCAGGCACTCTGACCACTAGACAAGTTAGGCGACAAGCCTTAGTGATATAACTGGGTAAGACGAGAAATAGTTTGAATCAGTAATCGTATACTTTCTCGAATATCTACTTATATGGGAAAAATATTTATCAATAATATATTAAAGATTTTATACGAAAATGAAAGTTTCAAATTTCCGAAGTTTTTCTAACGAGATAGCGTTAATTAAATGCATAAGAATTGAAATTTTTCTTCATCCAATGGCGGGCACACAAGGGTGACTGAACCCTATGCCACAACAAGGCCAGAGACTGCTACTCATTTGTCGTTACCCAGCGAGCACCTGTGAACCAAGTCACGGAAGTGAGTAGCGTTAAACGCGCCATACCACCACAAACCCGTTTATAGGGCGGGCCACATTCATACAACATCACAGAAGAAAGGACAGAGAGAACAGAGAAAGAAAGAAACATCCATGACCGAACCGGGATTCGAACCCAGGACCACCCTATCCGTAGTCAGGCACTCTGACCACTAGACAAGTTAGGCGACAAGCTTTAGTGATATAACTGGGTAAGACGAGAAATAGTTTGAATCAGTAATCGTATACTTTCTCGAATATCTACTTATATGGGAAAAATATTTATCAATAATATATTAAAGATTTTATACGAAAATGAAAGTTTCAAATTTCCGAAGTTTTTCTAACGAGATAGCGTTAATTAAATGCATAAGAATTGAAATTTTTCTTCATCCAATGGCGGGCACACAAGGGTGACTGAACCCTATGCCACAACAAGGCCAGAGACTGCTACTCATTTATCGTTACCCAGCGAGCACCTGTGAACCAAGTCACGGAAGTGAGTAGCGTTAAACGCGCCATACCACCACAAACCCGTTTATAGGGCGGGCCACATTCATACAACATCGCAGAAGAAAGGACAGAGAGAACAGAGAAAGAAAGAAACATCCATGCCCGAGCCGGGATTCGAACCAGGGACCCACAGCTCAGGAGTCAGGAACGCTAACTACTCAGACAATTCAGACAATTCTAACTACTCTACTATTTCGCTGTGTGTTTTCGCAGAGCGGTTTTGCGCAAGAGTACAGCATTAAGACTTACAAGAAAAAAGGTTGCCGAATATGACGTAGTTACAAAATGCGCGAAGGAGGGTGCTCCGCAACCAAGGGTGTACATAACAAATAGGAATTGTTTCTACTCTAAATTTTCATTACCAAATAGGCAACTTGAATCATTGGACAAATTTAGAGATATTATTTAATGTAAAGAAGAATGGTTTGAATCATCAAGCGTATAGAAGTATTCATGTATACTGATTAATACTTGGAAAAATATTCTCTAATAACACGATAAAAATAATTTTGAAAAGATAAAAAGTTCAAATGATCAAAGAGTCTCCGGTCAAAGCTTCTTTCAGTTAAAAGACAACTCATCGGAAAAAATTTAATATAATATAAAAAAAAATGGTTAGAATCAGCAAACATACATTTTTTTTTACAATTATTCCGTGGTTTCAATCTTTCGAGCTATTTTAATTTTGTTTATGAAATGCTCCTTTTTTTCTTTCCTGACTTTTAACTACTTCCATTAAAATTTTGCCTATTACGTACTCACATATTTTTATAAATTTAAAATGACCGTTTATAAGGAGAATTTATTTTAAACTTTTGGTCTGACAAAATTGTATTCCATTACATAAATAGCCTTATTGGAAATGTGAAACCCGTATTTTATGCTTCCTCATATGCTGAGTGCTACATTATCAACAACAACAGCCCTTCATAAAAACATATTTCAAAAAGAACAGCTGTGTGTTTCAGAAAAAGTCTCAGGAACAATAACTTGACCAATATGTGACGTAAAATTGGAATATTGTCCAATACAACTCCCTTAATGTGATGGACACTGTTTTAAAAATGAAATATTTCATTGCTGCCCGACCCCCGAGAATTCCCCCTATCAACAAGCAACTCGCCTGCTCTTACCCCAGGAGTTCCTTACATCACTGTCACTGAGCCGGGTCGGGAGAGCGGGGGAGATGGGAAAGGAACCGACGGAAGCCGGACAATAAAATTTCCATGTTTCCTTCTCGGCCTGCATCATAAATTGACTGCCACCCCCCTTCATATTCTCCTCCACCTCTAGCACAAATATATCTGCGTGCATAAATGGCTGATAACAGACGTTTTAAAGCGTTTCTCTGGCGCGCTAAAGTGATTGTAAAAATAGAGAGTAGGTGCAGTAATTCCTCTTTGAAAGTACCGATGCTCGGAGTGGTTTTGAAAAAAAAATATAAATAAAAGAGGGCGCTGTGTAAGTGGAATGAAAAATAACTCCGGGTTTTCGAATAAAATTGAAAGGGTTTGAGAAAAAGATGTGGATTGCTCTGGTTATGGCTGATAAAGGGTCGTTTCTTCCGATTCGAAAGATTTGGAGGGGTGTGTCAACATGGTGCAAAAGAAATGCGTTTTATATCCTATTTAAGTGACTGTTATTATGTATATATTTCAAGCATATTTGTTTCGAAGAAAGTTGAAAGAATAGAAAAGGATACGCGATTTCATGCTTAACTCATTCATAACATTTTTTCTTTCAAAAAAATTATTTTTTTTTCATTCACTGAAAAACCTAATCATTACTAGGGTAGCTTTTTAAGGAAAGAAGTTTTTTTTTTTTTTTTTTTGCATATGAAAGGTATCTGGTTTGATACCTGATTCAATGAAAATAATAATACTGAGAGGATCTATGTGGTTATGATTTCGTGTGATCTAATGTATTTCCGCCTCTGTTGTATGGAAATTTGAAGAAGGTAAAGCCAACTCAAGTATTAATCAAGTCACTTGGTAAATATTTTGTGTTTCCCATACGTAGGGCAAAAATAAGCAGCCGGTAATGCATGCCATAAAAACAACAAATAAACATAAAAGTTATAATATTCAAGTGAATTTAATTGTTAAATGCTAAAAAATGTTAGTTCATCGGAATTTCTATTTTGTTTTATCTAAACGATACTTTTAATTTATAAAGAAAAAAATCTCCGGAAGCATACTAATAATAAAATAAAAATTTATTTATAAGACTGTTTATTAGGATTTATTATATAGATTATTTATTAGACTGTTCAATGGATTCCATCCCATGTAAATATTAGTGGCAGGCCTCCGTTGCTGCAGATAGACTGTCCAAAGAGGGCATTGAGGAAGATACACCCACTGGTTTATCACTTACATACGAGGAACTTTAAAACTAAACTCCATGGCACGACAGCCCACGTGGGCCAAGGCCTACAGTGCCCATAACTGTTTTCATGACCGAGGGCTCTGGGGTGCGAAGCATATGTCCCAGTTAGGTGGTCAGCCTAACGTGAGATCCCCAGTGTTTAGTTCCCAAGCATGCTTGGTACTCAGTGAATCGACCCACTGAAGGGATGAAAGGCTGAGTCAATCTTGCCCAGCCCGAGGATCGAACTTCGGACCTGTGTCATGGGAGCGTGAAACGCTGCCACTAAGCCACCGGGCTTCACCAGGAACTTTACTATAATGAAAAATCTAGACTAAATTCAATCTGGCAAATTCCACCCACGCATCACTTGAACCTTTCCTGGAACTCTTCTGGAATTAAAATGTGGTCGAAACTCTCAGACTGCCTTGACCAGATTCTCAAGTGGGCATCTAAAATGTTTATCGTTTGAACGTGGTACAAAAAATTATCCCACTTGTAAAAAATGCTGTGACCATCCAGCCTCACCGAAACATATTCTGGATTGCGTCGGACTTTCCGGAGGGGATTTATCCTTGGATCCCCTGCTAGTCATCGACTTTCTGACTGCCAACAATTTTCAATAGTTGATCTGACAAATGTCAGATGTTTAAAGAGGGTAAGCCACAACAACAACGACCACACGTGGTACGCATTGTTCAAGGGCTCTTCGTCAATCGCCAGATTGAATTGTTTCTCTGGCCGACTCGCTCTTCGGATCTTTCCCTGATGGAAAACGTGTGGTCCATGGTTGCTCAACGACTGACTTAGATTACATCCCCAGTTGCCACACCAGATCAACTTTGGCAATGTTCGGAAGCTGCTTGGTCTACTGTACCCCAAGAACATATCCAAAGTCTCTTTGAATCAATGCTGAGGCGTGTGGCAGTGGTGATATCCAACAATGGCGGTTGCCCTGGCTACTGATTTTGGCAAGAACCACATTTCACAGAAGTCTATAAATTGAATCATTTGACAGTTGGTTATTATCTACAAAATAAATTATTATCTACAAAATGAATTTTTTTGTAATATCTCGTCTTTCTAGGTGTTGCTCTTTGGTCGGCCAGCAGTGCAAATAAAGCTATGTTCGTTATATTAAAACAAAATATAAAAAGCCAATAAATAGTAGAAGACAAAAAAATATTTTTAATTACTTGCTTATTTGAACATTTTTTCCCAAGGAATATCACAGAAAATGGTATTATTGAATCCGTCTTAGAATAAATCAACGTTTTTTAATATTTTTAATTTTTAGAAAATACTATACTTAAAATTATAAATTTTTTAGTAGAACTAATCTATTTTAAGAAAAATTATACTTTTCATTAAGTTTTCCCATACCACTTTGTATGCATATTTACCTAGTTGAAAGTCATTAAGTTAACAGTAAGTTCTTAAATATATATACTAATATTGATAAATTATTGAAATATTAAATTATAATAAATATGCTGTAATAATAAATTATATACATTCTTTTTTTAAAAATAAATTTGAATATAAACATCAAATGAATTTGATTATTTTTTTATTTTTCAGAATTGTGTTT
Organism: Latrodectus hesperus; assembly: GCA_037975125.1. Taxonomy (NCBI): domain Eukaryota; kingdom Metazoa; phylum Arthropoda; class Arachnida; order Araneae; family Theridiidae; genus Latrodectus; species Latrodectus hesperus. Next base: position 94,854,576 of record CM075855.1, on the reverse strand, counting down.
TATTTATTGTTCCAAACAATGTCAGCAAGTTATGAAAAATGAACAGTAGCATTATCATATTATGCTTAAAAAAAGGAAATTTATTTAAAAGAAATCGAATTTATTTTTTAACAGGAAGGAAGCGCAAACGATCAGTTAAAAAAACATCCAAATCCGTCAATTTCAATTCAAACGAAATTTTCAAAGCGTTTTCAATTTTTTCTTTACATAGCACTGCCTCTTTCATTACTAGATGTCGCTCGAAAAACTACCAACTTCCGGTTTCGGACCCCGGATGTCAGAAGCGGAGGAAAAGAGTCCTCTCTGCTTCTTCTCCCGGTTTTATTATAAGAATTTCTGGTTGTTCCTTAGCATTCCATCTCGAAGCATATTGTCTGTTTTTTTCCGTTCATTTCCGACTCTCGTCAAAAACGGTCTTATCGTCTGCGAGACTTAATTTCTTTTTTATTGCTGGCAACAAAGCAGCGTCCGCCGCTTCTTTTGTTAAGCCTCGCTCGGACTTGATCTGTATCAGATGGATCTTCGCATTTTGATGGAAATGACCGGGGTTTATGATCGTCGGGAAGTGGCCAGAAATCTTCCCTAACTACTTCGACCCCCATTGCAGTAATTTTATTCGTGTTTAGCCATCAGCTACTGGAACATTAAACCTGCAGCTAAAGATTATTGGGAATAAATATAATGGCTAATATCGACGCGATTATCTTGGCCGTTATTTACTGTCATGCCGTAAAATCACAAAATCTGCTTTCTAACTGAGAATACCAAACTTCTTTCAATTTGATTTAAATTTTTCGACTTCCATTTACGAAACTTAAAATTCCTCATTTCAGATATTTAAGAGAATGATTTAATTATAATATATAATCACACACACACACACAACATGCACAAGAATGCATTGCCTTGAAAAATTTAATATATTTTTCTTTGCAATTTTCAATTATATAATCCATATATTTTAATGTATATAATTCTAGTAATTAGTTGACTTATAAAGACAGCACAATACATGACAAAAGACAACTATTTACGTTTAATATAATTTAAAATTTGCATCTAAAATATTTTTCATTCTTATTCATATATTATGAAAGGAAAACTTACCATTCCGTCAAGTCAGTATTATTTAAAATATATGAATATAAGTTAGATTATCCTGGTATACTTCCAGTATCTATATTCTGTACCTTTATATTTAATCAGTAGGTAGGTAGGTTACGGCGGATATTTCGGGAGCTTTATGCTAAGGTGCTTGTAGCTCTCATTGAAGAAGGTATTTGGAAAGGATTTATGTAGAGAGAGTCAATCGACTAACCTCTTATTTAAGTAAAGTCAATTGAATTCGGTGATCACTAACAAAAACGTCTTGATATGAGAAGAAAAAATCGGATTTATAAATTCGTGTTAGAAAATAATTCAAGGATTTTGAGTTGTAACTTTCTTTTTTCATTAAGATTAGAATCTGTTTCATTAAGATTAGAAGGCGTAGAAATTCACAGCATGCAAGAATTTTAATTTCCGGATTTGTAGATAGTTCCAATATCCAAGAGAATGATAATGCTCCTATTCCTATTTTTTTTTCGTAGTTGATTTCTCAGCTGTTCGTATAAAGGACAATCTAGGAGAAAATGATCTATGGTTTCAGGTTCACCGCTTTGACATCGATCTGTATGCCAGAGATTAAACCTGAATAGAATCGAATTGGCAGGAAAAGATCTTGTTCTTGCTCTGGCCAGCCATACGTCTTCTAGTGGCGATTTCGTTAACAGCCTGTGTTTTTTGCGAATAAATGTGAGATGAGTGAATACTTCAGCATATTTTCTATTTTTCCATTGATTGAGACTTTCTTTAAAGTAATATTTATTGATGTGTTGTTTCAGATTTTCAGGAGAAATAGATCGAATAGCATATTGACTCACTGTTGCTGCTTTCGCCAGTGAGTCTGCAATTTCATTACCTGCAATCCCTGAATGTCCTGGAACCCAAACTAACTGCATTGACAAGCATTTTTGAGTAGATTGAATCATTTGGAACCGAAGCAGTTGAATGTTGGTGATGTCCTGGAACAATCTGAAAGAGCAGAGATGCAAGAAAATGAATCTGTGAAAATGACATATTTTTTGGGTTCAGTGCAAATTTTAAAGATTGCAATAAGCAGTGCCATAGCCTCTGCAGAGAAGATGGAGTTTATGGAACTAATTTTCCCTGTTATTGATAAACTAGTCGTAAAATTTACTATTGCAATGCCCACATTTGATCCCTGCTTGGAAGCATCTGTAAAAATCAGCGTATCTGTCTACCATGATGACTCACAAACTTGATGAAATAGTTTACAAATTATCTTTTGGCAATGATTTATTCTGAAAAGGGAAACTCGAGGAACAGATGGAGATTTTTTTTGACATTTCTGGCCAGTCTATTGGGACTTTTAATATGCACGAGGTATTTATTTCTTGTTGGTCGAGCCACAATTCGGCTTTAATGGCCAGAGGATAATTAACTCAATTGTAAGTTATCTTTTCCCAAGCTGAAGCACAGGGGGATAATGATGACTTGCTTAAATTCCGAATGTAAAAGTTTAAGGAGAGCATTTCATATCTAGAGTGAAGAGAAGTTTCTCCTGCTTCTTGTAGAACTATCGGTGTCCACTTAGGAAGACCTGTGGCAATTTTTAGGGCAGTGTGATATACAGTTTCAAGGATTTTGCGGTCTGTTGTGCATGATGAACTAAATATATGACAGCCATTATCCAGACTGAAGACATTAAAGGATTTCACGATTTGAAGAAGATGAGTGGTACGAGTACCCCATCTATTACCTGCGATACTTTTTAAAGCATTCAACTTTTTTTGATATAGCTTTTCTCTTTTCCTGAAAATTTAATCAGTAGAACTGAAAAAAATAATATTAGGTTAGATTATCTTGAAACACTTCCGTTTCTATATTTCAGCAGACTGAATCAGTTAAACACAACCAGCTGCTTTGCAGATTTAAAATATAATCAATTGACTTGGGAGACATCTGCGCTGGTACCTTTTCCTCTGTAACATATTACATCACTGGAGAGTTACTGAATCCCACGGAGCATTCAAATTGTACAAACCACCTCAGCAACACGAGGTATCGAAAACACTACCGCATGGTAACGATGTAAATTCCTCAGAAGAATTCGTTATCCTATCTGTAAAACTAGTAGAAAGATTTGTTATTTTCAGAGACTTTCGTTACTTTCATCCACAATTTATTCTGAACAAATACTTCCTACTGAAACTCCATATATATATATATATATATATATATATATATATATATATATATATATATATATATATATATATATATATATATATATATATATATATATATATATATATATATATATATCTCGTAAGTTTAATAATTCGTCCCATTGACACAACTTTTTCACATAAATAAATCATGAGGAAAAAAAATTATTTCAAGGATTTTATTTCTTATAGTTTACATATGTATATTCAACTTACTTAAACTGTTGCATCGTGAATAAAACTACCAAAATTTAACTAAAACTCCAAAAAAATTCCACTATGAATGTTATGTACATATTTTTAATTAATATATTAACAAAAACTACAATGAATCGAAATGTAAACAGCGAAAGTAGATACAAAATAAGCAAAAAGTAATTTACCAAATTAAAGTAAATAAAATCCATGAGATGGCTGCTGGTTTCTGTTGCTGATTAAAGTGTTAATCCTGGGCGTTAAACCAGTTACAGCAATACGTAAAGCAAGCAGAAGAGCACGTCGATTTCGATGTTTCTGAAATTATTAAAAATTGATGCTGATTCATATTTTTCTGTTAACAAAGCGTGTAGAAAAATGTAAGAAAGATAAAAAGTGAATTCTAAGCTAAGACGCCTTAAACTTTACGATAGATATTCAGTGTTCAAGTAATCAGCGATATTCAAGGCAGACAGGGACACACTAACTGGTGCACTAAGTGTACGGCAAGGCAATTTATGAAAGGTGATTAAGTACACAGTTGCCAGTTTGTTATATTTTTATTATCGATCATATTATTTTTTATACAAGTAAACTATTGTTATTGTAATGTATGTGCTGTTTTCATAGGGGATGTCGGCAGATGACATTTTGGATTTTGGACATTTCGCTGACCGGTAGTTGAGAAACATTGCTCTCGAGAACTAAGCTAAATATAGTTGGATAAAAGAATATCGGATAATATAGAATAAAGGATATAATATAGGATAAAGGAATATAGTTGGGTAAAACAGTAGATGAACATAAGCTATAGTGTGTCCATTACTAGAGACATGCGGCCTTGATTTATAATTTCTTAGAATTCATATGATTTAGTGAATTGATTTTCTTAGAATTCATATGATTAATAGAATTTAGTGATTCATAACATCTTATTTCTGTGTAAATTTTAAATAGTGGTTGCCTTCTTAGTGTGGTAATTTTTTTGGCCAATAATATAAATACTATAAAAATTTGTATCATCACATATATTATCCACATAAATATATCATTTAGATGATAGTACAAATTTTGGTTGCAAACTTTAAGATAGTTGAGAACTTTACGGATAAAAAAGGTAAATTAAATAATTTTTAATTTAAAGGTTACAGTTTTGATTAAAATATTATTAAAAAGCGTGATATATTTCTTGGCCTTTAATAATTTTTTAACAGTTTCAAAAATTTATCCCAAAGTGTAATTTTAAAAATATGTAATTGTTTTATTAAAAATACACACATCAAAAACAAAATAATTAATTTTTTAGAATCAATATTTAGTATACATTAAGTATAAATTATGACTTAAAAAAAACACGCACAAAAATTAAAAAATTGGTAAAACCTCAAATAAACTCAGCCATACAAAAAATATTTGAAATTATAAAACCAAATAAAAATTCCCAAATTAATATAAATGATCAGACCAGAATAAAAAAAATAATATTTTTTTTAAGTTATTAACAAAGCAATTATTTATTAAAAATTTTTCTTACTCTCAAATAAGAAATTTCTATTCTTTTGAAACTAGTGAAATATTTCAAAATCTTATTTTCCCCAGATTTCCAAAAATCAATGATTTTTTTAGCTGTGTCCTTTAAAAAATATGCATGCAATGAAAAAAATAAAAATTTAAATATAAGATGATGTCAGTGTTCGCTGCCTAAAACATTTATTAAGCGATCATACTTAGTAGGCTGTTGAAAATGATGAATCGACTTTTTCGAAGTCAGAAAATTCTCCCTTTTTCTGATTCTGCGCATTACGTCATGTATGACGTCATGATTCATAGCGATGGCTGGAATGAACGAAACTTTTGCTAGGTATTTCATTCAGTTTCGGTTTCCCCTGAAGAGAGTAATGCCGCATCGCCAGATTGGCGCCCAGGATATGCTGTATTCAAGTAAGTTTGTGTTTATTTTACATAAACTTTTCCGGTAGTGATTTTGTAACTTTTATTTAACATGTTTTTAATAAAGAGATGACATTTATATTTCTTTGTGGTAAAAGTTATTAACATATTTATCAAAATTTATATGTTAGTTCAAATTTTACATTTCGTACAAAAATAATTAAGACTGTTAGAATTTGTATCACTTAAAGTATAATTATATAGAGGAATACTTAAATTCCAGTAATTGAGACTATATTAATCAAAAAGTATAGATGAAAAGCAATATAAAACTCTCATACAAAATTAAAAAATGTATCCTATGGTTGATATTATTATTAAAATAAATTTCATTGGAATTAAAAAACTCCTTGTAAAATAAATTAATTAAATATAATAGCTATTAAATTTGTCATTGTAATAGATAACTAACTGGCACTTTGTTACATTATTTAGATCAGTTTCATTACATATTAATGAGTTTGCATATTACTGAAATATCTTATGTCTGGTTAGTTTTTCCGGTTTCCATCTTTGTGACACACGAGTTGGTTTTGTAGAAATTTTCATCTAAAAGTTTCAAAATATATTGAAAATCGTATACATTGGCTCTTAGATAAACACCTCACCATTTCTCGTTTCCCACATTTATTGTTAATTTATAAATTGCATTATATTTAGTGTATTATATTTTAATCTGAAAATTTTATTAACAGTTAAATAGTGGAAAATATTTCTATCAATTATTAGAGGACTTCAACAGTTATATGCATTATACATAATTTGTGTGTGGGCATAGAAATTAAATTAATAATTAAAAATGAATATATTTTTTAAAAATGATCAGTTTATAAATTATTTATCGGTATTCTAAGTACAATTACATATCAACAAATATTTCGGTCCATATATTTCAAATTAGTTATGGTTCATTGGCCTATTCAGTGCTATTAACATTCAGTTAACTATCATTCAGTTAACAATTATGTTACTATTTTTCTGTTTTTATATCTGTAAATATGTGAATGCAGATAACTTCCATTGTTATAACTATTTGAACTCAAAATTAATAAATGTAATTATAACATTAACCATTGATTACATACATTTTCTGAATCCTAATATTGACTGATTGATACTGTAATGAATATTATTCTTATTTAATTTTTTTAACTTGTTGAATGTTTTTTAGTTTTGAAATACGTTTACCAATGTTCTCGTGTAAGCACTGTTTCCCTTTTAATAATCAATTCAAATAGTGTTTATCATTTTAATTTACTTTTGAATAATTCTCCAAGTTCAATATCATAATGTGTGCTATATCACAAATTATAACATGTTGATCATATATGTGGACATTTTATAACTAATACAACTCCTTATATTTCTGCTACTGTGTATTGCCTAACGATCCTTAATTTTATTACAAAATCTTTCAATGGATGGGGTTATTTAAATTTAGTAATATAGTTAGAATTAATTGGACTAATAATATAAGACAATGTAATACACTTTCTCAAAGAATAAATAATATAGATAAAAAATTATTTTATACAGATGTGTTCTTAGCTTGTATGAATAAAATAAACTATTATATATTCTTCTTCTTCTTCATTGGCCTGACAGCCCAGGGTGGGCCTTTGCCTTCCTCAGAAGTGCATACCAGGACCCCCTATTTTTGGACAAGGTCATCCAGTTTGTCACTTTTAGTGTTTTTAGGTCGTTTTCAAGGCAGTCACGCCATCGGAGTTTCGGTCGTCCTCTTCTTCTGGTGCCCATGGGGCGAGCCAAGAAAATTTTTTTCGTCACCCGATTGTCGTTGATCCGGCTCAAATGTCCTGCCCATTTTAATCTCTGTATTGAGATAAATTTAACACTATCTGGTTCTTTATATAGTTTATAGAGCTCAGAATGAGTTCTTCTTCGCATGTATTCTCACATTTTATTCCATCAAATATGCTTCTCAAAGTTTTTCTTTCGAAAATGGAGATGGTAAAATATTATATATATATGCACGAGTAAAATATTGTATAATTCATCAAAATTAGATGGAGATAGAAAAATTCTTAAGAATCAAAAAGAAATTTAAACACGTATCGTGGCAAAAGTATGACTATATTATCGATAGTACTTCGATCAAAATACTTTCGATAATATTGTCATACTTTCGAAAATCAATAGCACATGCTTATTTATTTTTATTCATTTTAGTTAAAAAGAAAATAGATAAAATTTGTTTTACATTTTATTTTTTAGCAGCATGTTTGCTATTAAAAATTTATTTCCTAAGACTAGTTTATATATAATATTTAAATTTTTGAATATTAAAATTTATAAAACTAGTTTTTACCAATTATAATATTAAATATACTAAAATCAAGAGAGAGAGCAAAAGAGAAGTCAATAGAGAGTGAGGGTGTTTTATGATATAAAAAATATTTTCCAAATTAGTTCTCCTTTTGAATTTTAATGATTATTTTAATTCCCAATGCGATTAAATGTAGTTTTTATTTTTAAGTTAATAACTTAAAAAATGATTTCAAATAAATCGGATAAAATAACTTTAAATCTATTTTAGAACTAATAAATTTCGTTCGAAACACAAATAGTTAGAAAATAATTTCAAATTTATCTAGTTAATTCAAATTTAAATTCTTAGCTCATTTGATAAGATTTGATAAGAATTTCATCTTACATTCAAATTATTTAATCAATGTAGTCTCTAATGGATATTGAGACATATTTCCAAACATGACGGCAAGAAATTGTAAATGTATAAAAATAAAGTATTTTCTCTTAAAAATAAGGAACATTAAATGTTCATTGTGGAATAAAGTGTGATAATACATGGCGAAGGAGAACTCATTCCGAGCTTTATAAACTATATAAAGAACCAGATATTGTTAAATTTATCTCAATACAGAGATTAAAATGTGCAGGACATTTGAGCCGGATGAACGACAATCGGGTGACGAAGAAAATTTTCTCTTCAAAAAAATAGGGGTCCTGGTGTGCACTTCTGAGGAAGGCAAAGGCTCACCCTGGGCTGTCAGGCCAATGAAGAAGAAGAAGAAGAAATGTTCATTGCTTGAGAGTTAAGTTGTTTATTATACAAACGATAAAAATGTGATAGTTTGTCCTTATCAAAGCAACTGTTACATGTCACCAAGAAATTAGTACTTTTTGGAGATAATATAGGAAAACAGATTTATTTATTTGTTGCTATATTGTTTCAGACTGTGGGGTTACGTGATTGAATTTGATAGTTTAAATCATTGCAAACAACCCTGCCTCTGGTGACAATTGAATCGCTGTACTCCGATACTACGTCGTTATCAATTTTGAGGAAATCTTGGTCTATGACATTTTTGAGGAGAATAGAGGATTACTCAAAATTCTCAATTTAATGCATTCTAAAATGTGTGTTATGTTTATTTTTCATGCTGGAATCCTTAAAGTTAATTTTTGTTTTCGGATAAAAGAGAAGCCAAAAACAATTTTCCATATTTCTTAGAGTATAAGAGATTTGATTACGAAATGTTTGCATAACCACTGAGGTTAAGAACAAAATTTAAGTCCTATATCTCTGTTCGAAATTTAATTCGGCAATTCGATTGAAAATTAAACAATATGGATGTTTCCAAATCTTCTAAGTTTATTAGCTTAAGTCAAATGATTTCTATTGGCTATCTATTTCACCCGACTGAAACACTGCTAAACTGACCAATCACTTCGTTATTTTGAACAGGCTATCATGTCCGCCGAGTGAGATTGTGCAGAATGTCAAGCAATTTTGAAACCGCAAAGATTCCCGCTCAATTTCTTGAGAGCAATATGAATAAATTACATTGTATTTATCAAGAATTGGGAAAAACAGAATTTTTTTAGCTGGTTGCATAAGGGGATTGAATAAGATAAGTTTTGCTTTTATGCAAAGTTTAAAATGTGTTATATAGTGTGCGTCAAATATCTTAACTATATTTTTGATATTCTGATAAATGTACAACAGAATGTATAAAAGAAAGAAGCTTTAAAAATCTTTCAGTTATTAATATGAGTAGTAATATCCAATTCAAGACATAATATATTTACAATGTAACTGTTGCTAGAATCTGGAATGGCAAATTTCTCCAAGGCAATAATATAAAAACTTAAGGAAAGTTTCTATATATGATTAGTACAAATAGAAATCCATTAAAGTCTGCTTTTAAAAATGAAGCATTTATATACAGTTTAAAAAGACCTTTATACTTTAAACTACTACTTAAACCAAAATAAATAAGAGAATAATAAGTACATTTGTATCATTAAAATAATAAATATATATATATAATCCCTATCACAAAAGAAAGCATTAATTTACTGTCTTAATGTTTGGAGCTGTAAAGTTCTCTTTGCCGAGCATAAAAGGGCGTGGTAAGAAAGCAGTTTTACAGATTATTTTCGAAAACAACTTCAAGAGATTACTTTTCAGAAAATGTTTTTATATTAATTTATTACTAATAGTTAGAACTGTAAAACTGTCCTTGCCGATGATATGAGAGAGTTGCATAGGATTTTTTTGAACATAATGGCGAGAGACTGATTACTTTTAGGAAAACATTTACATATTATATTATTTAAGCCAAGCAATGCCGCCCAACTTGTCTAGTGGTCAGCGTGCCTGACTGCGAATAAGGAGGTCCTGGGTTCGAATCCCGGTTCGGGCATGGATGTACTTTCTCTCTCTATCTATCCCGTCTTTGTCCTTTCCTTGTATGAATGAGGTGTGAATGGTTGCCTACCCTATAAAACGGGTCCCTATGGCATGTGTGTACTGAGGAAGTCGGACTCCACACCAATATAAGCTCTTTATGCATGTCCTCTGGGCAGATTTACGTGAAATGAAGGATTTATAAAGGCTTATAACAGATAGATTGTGACCACTGTTTGGTGTCATAAATTCACAAGTATGAAGGAATATCTTGAGTTCTTTACAGCAAAGAATTTATATGTGAAATCAATTGTTGTGTGCATACGTCAGCATCTCTCCATGGCTAATGAAAAATAGTGATTGAGTTGTCAGTCTCCTCATTATTAATATATTTTTATAATTCTCTAGTAATGATTTAAATTAAATAGCTATAAATTTTTAATTTTGCATATTTATGCAAAATAAATTGCTTTAGTGTGAACATTTCTAAACTATATTTTAATTAATACTGTTTAATATTTTAGGAAAAATTATTTCCAATACATTCTTAACAAATTGTAGTAGGTTTTGTTTTGTCACGGTGACTAATTAGATCATGACGTACAATTTGAAGTCTATTCAGAAGCACTACAAATATTCACACTCGAGATTGCAACCGAATTCATGAACTGTTGTGTCAAAGGCTAAATGAGTTTTAATGAGTTTAATGCTATTTTGATTCAAATTGTGATTAAATAATTGAATAGATTTTTTACTCTTCTTAGAAAAGAGCAATATCTTGTAAAGTGTATCGATAATAATAATTTTCAAAGTGTCATAAGAATTATTATCATTCAAAATAAAGAAAAATGTATTAATTACATTGAATTTTTCTAATCATTTGTTTTCGAATTCATTGCCTAAGTAAACATTTTAAAATTACAATAATATGATTATTCATTAAAAATAATTCCACTGCATTAGTAATTGAATTTTTAGTTACTGTTCAATTTTCATGTCGTTTTTAACTTTGTTTGTTGGAATTAAACTTTAAAATGTAGGTTTTGGTGAAAATATCTTTCTTAAGCAAAAGTTGTTATCACAGAGATAAATCATACCAATATTATTCTTAAAGATCATTTTAAAGTGAACTTTTAAAAATTTGATAATGGGTTATTACATAGCGTATCAAAATCAACAGTGTCTGGTATTATGAAGAACAAATAATATCCAATATTTAAATATTAAAATATCATTTTCTATCATGCCACAAGTCTTTCTAACCATAAAATATCTTCTTGAATGCAATAAGCTTTTATTTATACAACCCATTTCTTTTAGTTATGTCAAATTAATATCTAATGTTATAACTTATATGAAATTTGCTTTACAAAAAAATGTTAAATTTTAGATTGATTTTATAAATAATAATTTTGAACTGAAAGAGAGAGAGAATATTTTAATGAATCGAAAATCATTCTTTTAAAGGGCTAAAATAGAAATTGGTGAATTGTTACTCGTTGGTGAACTCGAATACTTACTATATTAAAAAAGACTACTTTTATTCAAATAATACTTAGTGATACAATTGTTTAAAAAATCAGATAATGAACATACCAAAATAATATTAAAATTTTACTGCTATTAATATTTAAAAGTAATATAGATAATGAATATTCTTAAATAGTTTTCTTCTTCTCTTCTTAGATTTGAGTTTATATATCATTGGGCAACTCTGCTTTTATCAGCATTTTGTACTATTCACTCCAAACCCAATGTTTCCTAGTTCCAGTTGCTCGGGTCACCCACTTTATTCATAAAGTCCGATAACCCTTTAATGGAGTCTAGGTGTAGCTCTCTAAAATGGATGATGTCTAAAGAAGTTCATCTAGAGAGGGCAAGAGCTTCGCATTCGTAAATAATATGCTTGGCCATTTCCTCTTGCGTATGACATTTCCAGCAGATAGGGTCTTGCTGAAACAGTCCCATTTTATGGAGGTGTTTTCTGAAATAGTAGTGCCCAGTTAGGAAGCCTACGAAAAACGTATTTTATGCCTAAAGCATCCTTGTTTAGCAAGTTCATCAGCCCTTTCATTACCTTCGATACCTTTGTGCCCTGGCACCCATACAAGGATCACCTTGTTTCTAGTTGCCAGTTCTGTAAGGAGGTTTCTACATTCCAAGATCATTTTAGATTTGATTTTGAAACAACTGAGTGCTTTTAAAGTGGCTTGACTGTCACTAAAAATGAGAATCCACTTACTGTGGTAGCCCTTCCTCATATTTAGTCGCAGGCAGTGAATAATGGCCCAAACTTCTGCCTGGAAGACTGTAACGTATCGCCCAAGGCTTACAGATATGCTGGTTCTTGGTAACACGCCACATACTCACAGTCCTGAGAGGCTATTTTCAGTGATCCATCTGTGTACCAGATTAAATCTCCTGTTTTAGTTTCGAACATGTTGTTATCCCATTCGTTTCTAGTTGGAAAAACTATTTCAAATGTCCTTTCAAACATATATGACTTTTCCATGATGTCCGAGGGCATCAGGAAAGTAGGATTTTGAATTTTTCGGAAACCCTGAGTTGTTTGGCAACATGCTGGTCTTAGCATTGGTTTTGTAGCTTCATTCTGTATGCAGTCATTCTGGCAGTGCTGCAGATGAAGATGTCTAAAGGAGTCAGATCCAATATAACTTCCAATTCTCTGGTTGGTGCGGAGGACATTGCTCCTGTGATGCAGAGACAGGCCAGTCTTTGTAGACCTCCTAGCCTGTCAGTCACAGACTTCTTTTCCACCTTACGTTACCAGATCACACACACAGTAAATAGTTTTAAAAACTTAGTATTACTATTACTTGAAAGGATTGCAGATACTGAGACATAATCAAGAATATTACTAATAATTTGAGAACAATTTCTATATTTTACCAATACCACTGCTATGTAATCATGGTATTCAAATAATTTTACCATGATAATCATACACTGTCAAATCCTTAAAAAAAACTATTTTTTGCTTTAATGGTTTAGTTTCCTTGCTGAATAGAAGTATTTATATCTTAAAGATTCAGTATCATAAATGAAAACAACTACGTTATAATTAATAACTTGATAAATGTTGGGATATATAGGAAATTTTTAAATAAATCAAGACAATTTTTATAAATTGAATCAAGCTCAATTTATTCTTACTACAATAAAATAAAGCGAGACGTTAGGATAATTAATTCTTTGGGTAATATTCGTTTACTCAGATAATACATATATATGTATACATACATACATATATATATGTGTATATATATATATATATATATATATATATATAAATATATATATATATATATATATATATATATATATATATATATATATATATATATATATATATATATATATATATATATATATATATATATATATATATATATATATATATATATATATATATATATATATATATATATATATATATATATATATATATATATATATATATATATATATATATATATAAAATATATATCTGCACCAATTTGTGCACAAACATAATTGTAAATCATTCAGTGTTATTTTTCACATTAATTTGCATAATCAATTTTTAATGTTAAATAATATTAAAAATTTGAGACTTACACTGAAAAATTAAAGAGAAGGTGTTTTTTTTTTTTTTTTTTGCAAGAAAAAAGATGTGTTAGAAAAATGTAATATGTTATAAAAGTTTTGAAATGAAGCTTTATTTTTTGACTGAGTTAGTGATGTAAGTTGGACTTAGTTACACGGTGTTGTTAGTATTGCATAGTTAGATAATCTTGTAAGTTTGAATTAGTTAGACGATGTTGTATGTTTGACTGAGTTAGACGATGTTGTAAGTTTGACTGAGTTAGACGATGTTGTAAGTTTGACTGAGTTAGACGATGTTGTAAGTTTGACTAAATTAGATATTATAAGTTTGAATAAGTCAGATGGTGTTTAAACTGCTTTTTTAGAAAATTTAGTTTGTCACTTAATGGTCATTTTTTGTCACGAAGGCTATATAGTTAGACTAGAACTTATATTTTAAAGTACATTTCTCGAACTACTCCGTAAAGATATGTAGCTAGAAAATTGATTTTTCTAACATCTTTAGGATGTTTTAAGCTATGAAATAACATCGAAAAATAGTGTGAAAAGCAACTGGAGAGGTATTATTTGTCCATTATATAGACTAGAACAACTTCTCTGGAGAAAATTAAGAAACATTAGAGAATGCAAACACTATAACGAAAACACTCAATAGTCATTGAATGTGTTGCATTTTACCTATTTTATCCTATCCGTTTGATTGTTCTATAAATATGCATAAATGAATTTCTTATTCTGTTAGCCAGCTGAATTTTCATCCAGAGTTGGATTTTAAAAACACTGCTCGGAATAGAATTTTAAAATTTTGATAATTTCTCATTAATTTAAACAGTAATTAATAACGCAATAAGTTATTAATGCTGATGTGAAGTTCCCGTGAAGTTTCTTACGTAACAGTAAAATTAGTTAAGAGTTGTAATTTTCTGCTCCAAGATCGCTACAAGAACGATGTGATATGGTTTTCTTTTTTCCTTTAAAAACTGTCACTTTTCTGCACATATGATGGATGTAGAGAAAAATATGCACAGTATCGGATTTATCCTTCTTCATGTCGTAACGACAATATTAAATATAAAAAAATATAAATTTTGAATGTCACATAAAAATTATGAATGTCATATAATTTTTATTTTTGAGTTTTGAAAAATATTATTTTCACTTAGTGCAATGTATGTTTTTACGCTTTTCAGAATATTTTTTCAGAATGAAATGCGTTGAAAAACAGATAAAAGTTGTCCAAATTTAATATTCAATATTTTCATTAATGAAAGGAAATTTTCAAGATTTCCGTACACCAATAATTTTAAGCAATATTTTAAATACTCACCATCTTTAATCTTGGCAATTTCTAAATATTTGTATTAAAAATCTTTACATGTTAATAAAAGATGATCTACGCATATATTAAATTCTTAATATATGTTATTATGTATAAAATCGAAACTTAACTGAGAATAATGCATGTTTTGTTAAAATATCGATTGATTTCAGAAAAGCCAATCAATGTATCTTCAGATTGAGCTGCTATAAATGAATTTTTTCAATTTATCTAAATAGAAAAAAAATCAAAATTAAAATGTGATTTTCATTTATTTCTATTTTGATAAATATTTTAAAATCCTGATAAAAATCCAAAAATAAGAGAAGAAAATAAGTCAATTTCAGTTTTTAATATTGCTAAAATAAAATTTTTTAGAGAAAAGCGCTTTTATTATCTCATTTTACTTTATTTTAAATTTGATGAAGTAAAATGGTTAACAATTCAATTTTCTCACAAAAATTAATGTGGATTGCATACATACCAAATAAACTCCTGGTGTATAATACTTGAGACTTCATTTCTTCGAATCGTATCTAAATAATATTAGGATTATACATTAGACATTACTTTATTATGTAGACATTAACCCATACTGCAGCAATAACGATTTAATAATATGCAAATTACCGTTAATTTTCATAAATTTATGGCATTAATGTTGACTGTGATTTTTATAAAACGAAAAATAATTTTAACTTCTTATAACAGAACAATTTTACTGTTGATTACTATATTGTTGATATCAAATAAATAAAAAAGTAATACATAAAAATGAGTTTTTAAAGTCAATTCCTATTTAAGTCAAAGAAAAAATTTATTTTAGTTACTTTTTATTAAATGTCGCTCTGTATGTTTGGAAAGCAAGGGTTGAAACCGTTAATCCAGTTTGTTGGCTTAGCTTATTTTTACGCTTTGACAAGAATCGATCCGATCACATGAGTATTCTATGCCGATGCTCGACCAGCGTTGCCACTGGAAAATAAACTTTACATTTCACTATAATGCAGGAAGTCCTTGAGAAATAGATCTTTTTATTTTTATTTTTTTAAATAAGAAAAAATTTCTCTTGCTCACACACATACACGCTTTCTATCTCTCACTGATTAATTTGAAAACCACAAATTTTAATTTACATAGGAAGTAATAAACTCATTTACAAAAAAATGAAAATAATTAAATTTAATAGTTTCATATATATATATATGTATATATATATATCTATATATATAAGTATATACATATATATGTATGTATGTATATATATATATATATATATATATATATATATATATATATATATATATATATATATATATATATATATATATATATATATATATATATATATATATATATATATATATATATATATATATATATATATATATATATATATATATATATATATATATATATATATATATATATATATATATATATATATATATATATATATATATATATATATATATATATATATATATATTCTTAATATATTACGAGACTATATTAAATTAAATCTTTTAAATGCCCATATTTATATAAATCCAAATTTGAAAATCAATTTAATCAAAGAATATATAATTTTTTTCCATCACAAACAATTTGATATTTATCACCGATTACACGTCCTCTAAATTTCCTTCCACAGTAGGTGACATGTTCCGCTGATTAGAAACAGGGCCCATTCAATTTTATTGACTTTCAGAATAGGGAGGGAGGAATCTGAAAGTGGTCAGCTCTTGAATAGGGTCGTTTTATTAAGCATGAGTGGAGCACCGGATTAAGAGTAGGAGGCAAAAGTTTGGTAATGCTGAGAATATAATACATGACGCTTCGCGCTAAAAAACAAGAAAAAACTTTGAAAAAATTTTAGTTATAATTTTAACTATAATACATTATACGCTCGTTTCGATAAACAATTCAAAATTTAAAAGAAATTAGCTTAAATTTGGAATTACGGGATGATTTCGTTTTTAAAATGTTCTCTGCAAAATTAGTCATGAAACTTCTAATGATGAAAATAAAAATGCATTTTTTAACATCAACTAATATGACTGGTTTCTTTCATTGGTCAAATTTCAACAGGAATTTATTGCTTAAAATAGTTTGAAATTTATTACTACATTTGCACCAGAGGTAGAGATCAAACCTACAACCTGTTGAATTGAAAGCAAGAAATTTGATTTGTCACAGAAAAATACTTTTTGCACACAATAGTAAATTCGTTTATAATATTCCTAACTATTTCAAAATTATTCCTAACAATTTAAAAATATTTTTAGCTATTTTAAAATGTTTTAACACAATTTTAAAACATTACAAACTACTTTAAAAGTATTGCTAACTGTTTCAAAATTATTCTTATAACTTTTTTAAATATTGTTACTAATTATTCCTAGCTGTTACAAAATTATTAGAAATTTGCGGTTAAACTATATATCACGCCTAAAGTTAAATTGATTACCATTTAGCTACTAGTTCAGAGAGTATTTTTTAAATTATTCAATTGAAATTACTACTGGTGTTTTTTTTAGTATGAATTCGATTTTAAAGAATTCAGTCGGAAATTATAATCAATTACTAAAACCATCAGTAAATGTCACACATTATCCGCCAACCCCTGAATTATTCTTATTATAATACATTCTATACTTGATCTTTCTAATTTACTAAAATGTATACATAATTTTACTTGGATTAATTTACATTAAAATATGTAGTAATATATTTTATCATATTTTTAAATTTAAATACAAAATTCAAAAAAATAAAAGGCTTACATAAACAAAAGATAACTAAAATTCAAGTTTAGTGAAATATTTTTAAAATTTAAAGAATGAGAAACAAGATAATGAAAAAGATATTTTGAAACTACGAATTTTTGTTTTTCCTTGAGGAATTATTAAAATAATAGTTTCATTGACATTTGCGCACGGTGTTAGAACCATAATATTTATTATACTTATTTTAATTAATAGTTAAAAAATTTTATAAATAAATAAAAATAATATAAAACTATTAAATTTTATAGTTATTATTAAAATCATATGGAATAAATTTGATATTATTTTAATTACACTACTATTAATTATAAGTAGTTTATTTAGAAGTAAAATAAAAAATGCACTTGAAGATTAATTTAAAGGAAATTGTTTTTTAATGAAAATTAAGAATTTAAAAAACTCGTCAAATAAACATATATTTTTGGGCATATTTTCAAAAGTATAGTGTTATTTGTAAAATGAGATACAATTACAATTTTTTAAAACTTTTTAGGAATAATAAAACATATGTTATTACTCATATTTTAAATGATGATTATTACTTATGATCTTTTTATATGGGATACTTAAGTTTTCAGAATATAGTTTTTTTAGGAAACTCTACGATATTTAGTTGAACTAGCTGCTAAGTAAATAATATCTCGCTTTCACTTTAGAAGTTGGTGAGTTCAGTTCCCAGCTTGGGAGTAGTTGTTTGCATTGGATCTAAAACCACTTTAAAAATATTAAAATAAGGTCTCAAGTTTTTTTTATTTAACGTTTGTATGAAAAATTGACCACAGGTAAAAAACAAATAAACTCTGAAGCTTAATATTTTATGTATGCTTCCAATAAAGGAAACTTAAACTGATATATCTCTAAGTAGTCATATGATTTTTCAATGGAAATCTTACACCAAAACATTTACATCCCACTCATTTGTCATTATACTCATAAATTGAATAAAACCTTTAATCTATTATATTTGCTTACTATAGCTGCAGCATATAAATGGAATGACAAAAGTATGACATGTAAATGCTATGACAATAAATTGTATTTTGCCTTTATTTTAATTTTGTATGCAATCTATTGATTCTAATTTTTGTATTATATCTAAAAAAATTAAAATTAGAACTTGAAAATATTTGTAATATTGTGTATAATATTAGTCTAATATTATATACATACATACATACATACATACATACATACATACATACATACATACATACATACATACATACATACATACACACACACACACACACACACACACACATATATATATATATATATATATATTAGACTTTTTTAATTATAATATCCTAATGGATACTTCATTTAGTTATCTAACAGATTCTAATGTAATTAAAATTAAATGTTATATTTTTATTCTGATGTGTTTTACTTGATTTCTCGCATTCTTGTCTTCTTCTTTAATACACCCCCTCAAGATCCATGAAAGCCTTTTATTGAATGAAGAAGAGAGTTGGCGAATCACAACTCCTTCCTTTTCCCGCCAGACCATTAAATGACATAGAACACCCATAAAAACCACTCATCGCCTGACTTTGATCAAAGAATACGTCCGTAATGCCGCCATTTGTATTCCGCGATCCGAAATTCTAGAATTCAAAAGGGGCAGACATGCCATCTGAATTATTGGGGACGAGTTGTCCCTTTATGATCCTGTTTTTGTCATGCACCACCCCCATGGAGGAATTTATTTTATGGAGGTTTAATTCAATGGCACGGCTAGTATGGTGATTATTTGCTCGCATGATTGGACAATGAGTGCGGACGCCATTTTTCATTTGGCGACGCCTTTGGCGGTGACCTTAATGGATAATAAGTTACAGTTATGGCTTCATCCGCTGCTCTTTTGCATTTCTATATCCGGAAATAGCCAATTGGATTTGGGGGCAATTCCAATGAGATGTACAAATAACATGAAAAACTCCATTTACGAATATTAATTTTATCTGCATGAGCGTCGTGTTTTTAAATATCATTGTTCATTGATTGTTAAATAAGCCATTAGCAAAATTAAATATAAAATATTACGAAAACTGCGAATATCATTAAAGTCTTGAAAAAAATTTAAGGTGAAAATGTTTTGATTTTTATTAAAATTTATAAGCGTATACTAATAACAATTCGTTTATTATTCGCAAAGATATTTTATTTACAGTCCTTATTTTAATACGTATTTTATAATGATAAAATATATAATATTTATAAAATATTAAAAATATTTTATGAAACTCTTTTTAATTAAAACAGGTTTTGCTAGAAGAATGATTCTGATTTTCAATGAATATTTTTAAGTATATATATATGTAAAAGTTTACGAAACCTTAATGTTCAAAAATTTAAATTCCACGGAATTAAATTACTTTTTAAAATTTCTGAATTTTTTAAAATATTTTTTAAATAAAAAAATCTTTGGTAAATTAAGGTTTGTACATCATGCATCAATATCATAATAAGGTTACTTGTACATCATATACATATAAGTTATTCTTACTTGATATTAATAATTTTTTAGTTGCAATTCAAATCTCAAATATTGAACTGAAATAAAAACCAATGATAAAACTCAAGTTTTATAAATACTATGAGAATTTATTTAATAAAAAAATCCAAAAATTTTTAAAATCAAAACTATGAACTGCAATAAATTATTTCGAAAAAAATATATATTAATTTATAATAAGTAAATTTTTATGGATACGCTTAAACTTAGTAATATTATACATAATAATACATATATTATAAAATTTATAACGCCGACCGGTGGCTGAGTGGTTAGCGTTCCTGAGAACTGGGTCCCGGGTTTGAATCCCGGTTCGGGCACAGATGTTACTTTCCTTCTCTCTGTGTTTCTCTGTCTTTTCTTCTGTTATGCTGTATGAATGTGGCAAGCCCTATAAACGGGTTTGTGGTGGTATGGCGCGGGCAACGCTACTCGCCTCCGTGACTTGGCTCACAGGTGCCCGCAGGGTAACGATAAATAAGTAGAAGTTTCTGGTCTTGTTGTGGCATAGGGTGAGTCACCCAAGTACCCACCGTTGGAAAAAAATATTTATAATAATATAATAACTAATAGTATATATTTCTTATACTTATATACCTTCCTGTTTACAGTTTTATTTTAATCATTAACACTTGTTCGTAATATATGGTTTCATAAACCTATATATATATATTGTGTATTTGTAGTTATATATATATATATATATATATATATATATATATATATATATATATATATATATATATATATATATATATAT
The DNA here is from genome assembly GCA_037975125.1 of Latrodectus hesperus. Classification (NCBI taxonomy): domain Eukaryota; kingdom Metazoa; phylum Arthropoda; class Arachnida; order Araneae; family Theridiidae; genus Latrodectus; species Latrodectus hesperus. The sequence continues at coordinate 94,833,478 of CM075855.1, read as the reverse complement.
ATATATATATATATATATATATATATATATATATATATATATATATAAACGAGTATATCTGATATATAGGTGGTGTTATTTTTATTTAAATACTTGTACATCATATACATACTTATACATAACAGATATTAGATATAAGGTTTGTAGTTATTTTTTACTGATACCTGAGCTCTTGTCATTGAATGACATCAGAATGATTCATGTATTTTTAGAATTGGTGTCAAGAATGTTTAAGAAAGAAGCCCGGTAGCTTATTGGCAGCTTTTAAGCTCCCATGACACAGGTCTGAGGTTCGATCCTCGGGCTGGGCACAACTTTCATCTAGCATTTTTTTTATCAATAGCTGGGATCGAGCCCTGGATCTTGCGCTCCGAAAAGCTCTTTCTTCTCTCTGAGCTACAGTTATCCCAAAATTAGTTGCCTGTGACATGCAGTGCTCCTGTGGTCTCTGTGTGTTCTTGCGTACAGATCCACGGTCACTCAAACTTTTTGACCTCACGGAAAAGTAAATTCATCATTTAATTCCTTCTGACCACTTACTAGAATTTTTAAGAGTGAAATATATACAAAAAATTGTTATCTAAGAACGTATAAAATGTACTTAGTTAATAAAATGAAACTCTTAAGTATAATTATATTAAGAGTGCTTTAATAATAACCCATAATAAAATAAACAAAAACTGCAAAAATATAACAAGCATTTATTTAAATCTACAATAAAAGAAGACAAGAAATTTAGAAAAATCAAATTAATTTTATCCCACTGAATATGAAATAAAGGAAAATATCCTCATGGTTATATATCTAAATATAAGACTTAAGATCTTAAAAATACTCCAATTTATACAAAAACCTTCCTTAATAATGCAACTATTATATATATTATATTGCGTCCGTAAGCAAATCTTTCAATGCTTGAACCTATGCGACATATATAGCGAAGAGTGAAACATTAGAAGAGAGCGTAAAAAAACATGAAGCAATAAGACATTGCAGCTACTGCTTATTTCTTCTTCTTCTTCTTAGAGTTGGGTTTGTATGTTATTGGGCACCTCTGCTTTTATCAGCATTTTGTACTATTCACTCCAAACCCAATGTTTCCTAGTTTCAGCTGCTCGGGTCACCCACTTTATTCATAAAGTCCGATCACCCTTTCATGGAGTCTAAATGTAACTCTCTAGTATGGATGGTGCCTAAAGAAGTTAATCTTGGGAGGGCAAGAGCCTCGCATTCGTAAATGACATGCTTGGCCGTTTCCTCTTGCGTATGACATTTTCTGCAGATAGGGCCTTGCTGTCCCATTTTATGGAGGTATTTTCTGTAATAGTAGTGCCCAGTTATGAAGCCTACGATGAAACATATCTTCTGCCTAGAGCATCTAAGAATTTCAGAGGCAATCCTCGCTGATGATCCACAGATCATACTTTTAAAGTGGGTTTGACCAGGAGTGTGGAGCCCAGCTTCAAACATCTTCCGTTTTTCCCATCCAAGAACATTGGTTTTTGCGGTCTTCAAATTGATCCCACAAAAAGGTTCTGCACCGATGGGAGCCAAAGACGATCCTTACCCCTTATTTACCATGGAGTTATTTCTATGAAGCAGCGTTTTTAAAACTTTTCATGTGTTTTTATGAATTAAATTGTAAGTTTTAGTGTATTTTAAAACATAAAGTCACGAGAAAGTTTATTCCACATTTTACTGGAGACCAGCGAAATTTTCTCTTGTACAACTAATGGTCTGCGGACCACCATTTTGCCTACCTCTGGTATAGATTAATATTCGCCCTCTTTGTCAAAGTGAAAGGTGTCGTCCTACCAAAAATCTACCAAATTTTCATCGACAGATAAATTGTGGAAGGAATGGATTGAAATTTATATGTGTCAAAATGTTGGTATCCGACACACTTAAAATAAAAGTTGTATTTCGTTCCGATTGCGCACCGGTTTGGGGCTGATTTAAAACCTAATAGCCACTGATTTGAATTTACTGTAAATTTGCTTACTCTATTAGACTCAAGTTTTTCCAATGCTCTGATCTCTTTCTCAGTCCATAATTCTAGTCTTTGAAATGCATGAAAGAAACAATGGACTCTAGATTCTCTGTAATTTTTACCAGAAGATAATAAATATTATATAATTTTGAAACACACAGTTTTTGAACATCCTTAACGCTTCTATACAAATGAAGGGATACAGCTTTACTGAAAATTTACTGTGTCTTGGTCTCTTAAGCATTGAGGCCTTTTTATAATATCAGTTATCAAATGTCCTTTACTTTTCAAGCATCAAATGAATAGCAGAAAAAGACAGCTGCGATTATACGGATATTGATTTCACCAATGATTGCTCGGAAATTAATGTTAATAATAATATTTTTGTAGTTTAGCAAGAAAAAAAATCTGCCCTTTCTTGGAAGATAATATTTACACTCTGAATAATTTTATTCGAAAACATTTTCAGGAATCTTATTTTATGCTCACAACAAGAATAAAATCCTTTATCTTTTTAATTATTAAAAATAATTTTTGTATAATAGTTTTCTGTATGAAGCAGGTAGACGTTCTTACTGCAGAGAATTTCTATATATATAGACTACTGTTTTTATATAATTTTTTTCTTTTACTTGTGTGCTATTTTTATTTATCTCTGTTTCCGTTTTCGTATTCTATTATATTTTTACAGTATAAATACCAAGCATTAAATTTTTCAAAAATTCAACATAGTGTCATACGTACCAAAATGTAAAATTTAATATTTCAAAGCAACAAAAGTCACTTTCAAATATCAAGGAAATCACTTTATTTATTGTTGGGGCATATATAAAACTTAAATACATCTAAATTGAAAAAACGAGCTCTGCGCCAAAAATGCTTTTAAGGAACTAAATCCTCAAAGACCTAGTAAGAAAGAGAGATAAAAATAAAAACCTCATCTGGAACATCCACCTTCAATCTACTTCCCAAATAAGGTAGTCATAAAAGGGGAAAGATTCCTTTTTACCACCCCTTGTCAAAGGCTCAGAGCTGGGCTGGAAAGGGTGCAGATACCACGAATCAAAATAGAAAGAGCGCCTAATACGGGTCATTGACACTAGCCGAAAGATGCTTGTGCGAAGAAAGGGTTAAAGCCACCATAAAATCCAACGGTGGCTCCCGGTTTTTATGGGCATTACTTAATCGCCAAAAGCTGGCAGTCATTTGCCTGCCGGATTCTTCATGGCCCTCGGATGTCCGGGCGTCCTGCGGGCCCGGACAAATACCAATTATCAGGTGGCCGTATAATATAGAATCGAATGTTTTCTGTACTAGTGTTTAGGGAAAATAAAGTATTGGGAATGTTTCGCCTAATATCCATATACCATTTTGAATGCTGACTAATCTAGAAATATGAAAACAAAATGAGGGTAACGGTACAAACAAAACCTATTAACTTGAACATAAAGAATCTCCAGAAATATTGGCTTAAAAGGATACATAACTTTTACTAATTTTAATATTAATTTTTTATTCAGTTTCTTCCATAATATTACACTTATTCTTGCTAAATGATTTTTTCTAATATCATTATTTAATATGAAAAATAATTTGAAAAGCAGCTTCATTTGGTGTATATATTTTAAGTGCGCTTTAATTTAAGAGAACTTTTACTAATGTTTTTTTCCAATGGCGGGCACAAGAGGGTTGAACCCTATGCCACAACAAAGCCAGAAACTGCTGCTCATTTGTCGTTACCCAGCGGGCACCTGTGAACCAAGTCACGGAGGCGAGTAGCGTTATCCGCGCCATACCACCACAAACCCGTTAATAGGGCGGGCCACATTTATACTACATCACAGAAGAAAGGATGGAGAAACACAGAGAGAACAGTGAAAGAAAGTAACATCCATGCCCGAACCGGGATTCGAACCCAGGACCCAGAGCTCAGGAGTCAGGAGCGCTAAACTTTTACTAATGTTTACTGATTTATATTTTGAATGAAATTTGGATATAATATTCAATGTAATTCTAATTTTATTTTAACATAGAAAATTTATTTTAATAACAAATCTCAAAAGATTATTGCTTTAATTTTGATACCCTTTTAATTTTAATTAGCATCAAAAGCACTAAGAGCACATAATTAAAAGTAAAATTTTTTAGCTTGGGGGATTAATTTAAAAAAATTCTTTTAAACATAATTATTAATTTAATAATTAATTTAAATTTCTAATAATAATTTTCTGTTGGTATTATCATTTATATTTATTCCATATTGTAATTTAATTTTATGAATTACTTTTAAAGTATAGCAATAAATTTTAAAGTATTTTAAATTTTAAAATAATTCAATTGAATATTATCCAGTTTTAAGTTAAATATATTTTCACTTTTCCCTATTAGCAAATTTTCAAAAAGTTAATATCACGTGATAACCTTTTATAAGTTTATTCATTAATGTAATTAAATTTATAAATTAATTTTAATGTCTAATTATTGTATTAATTGATGAGATTGTTGATTGTTTTCAATAAAATCGCATTTTCGATTATGCAGTTTTATTTTTAAACAAAGTTCTTACTTTCCATCTCAACAGCCAATCAAGGAGGGAGAATATATGACGTCACTATATCTCTACAAAATCTGATTCCAATCATGTAATACAGAATTATTCTAAGTTTTGGGAATTGCGTTATGAGAGAGTATCGTCACTTAATATTTTTCTTTTTTAAAAAAATCCCTATTATTTTGCTTTTATAAGTACACTTATTATACTGTCACTTCTTTTTGGTAAATGTCGAGCTGTCAGCCGCATGGTTTGTGCTCTTGTCTTCGATTCAACATTTCATGGGTTTAAATCCTACCTTGAGTTTGATTGCTTGTAGTGAGTTAAAATCCGCTTTAAATGATAAATCCTAGTTTGACTAGAACTCGTGCGTAGAACTCACGTTTAAGCGACAATTTAACCATAGAAAAATCCCTTTAATAACATAGTTTGTTCGTTTCTCTAATCAATGGTCATTTTTGGCTCCTGATGGCTAGTTTAACCAGAACTTACTGTTTAAAGTGGACCACCACAAACATTCATTCTAAAGTGGGATTCATATCTACGAACTGTTGATTTAAAGGTAAGAAATTCTTCAGCTACCCTATTTCGACTTCATTTAACTACAGTCACTGGTTTATTTATTTGTAGAAGTTCTAATGAATTCAAGTCTATTAAATAATTCGGTATAAAAATCCCCTTTCAAAAGACTTCTCGCCAAATCTGCCGTCCTTGGTTTTGATAATAGTGTTTCCGGTTTTGCTTTTGGTGTTGCCAGTTTGAATTTTTGTTGCTGTTTTGGATTTTTTGTTGTTGCCAGTTTTAGTTTTCTCTCGTGTTTTACGTCATTTTTGTATTATATTTATGGTTTTTTAAGTGGCAACACCGTTAGAATTGTTTTGCTGAAAAGGAGCGCTTGATAAAAGTAACAAAGGTCACTAATGGGGGGATATACCTTACTAGTTCCAAGAATTCGAATAAATGCTTAATATTATGTAGGCTTTATTTTGTAAAAATAATTTTAATTTATATTGCATAAAATATGGTTTCGTATCATTACTTCGAAATACTATTATTTTTGTTATTATCTTTAACATATAATTTCCACCTCCCCTTAAGCAAATTGTAATAATATATTTTGATTACAGAACTGAAAATTGTTATCTGTGTCAGTTAAATCCTATTTATTTTTTAACACCGAAATTTTGTCTAGAATTGAGAGTAACTGAATAAAATGGATGAACAGCATGAAAGAGCTGAATGACACTTTTATCAGGGTGTCATTCTCGGGCAAATATAAAATAAATGCTATATATCATTTCAAAATTGTAACTGTAGCATTTATCATTAATTCGCAATATAATACACGTTGATTTTAACTTCCTGTAATGGTTGGGTTTTCCTTATTTTGATATTCTATAAAAAATAAACTATTATAAGTTCTCCTTGTTTTCATTGCATTCATTTAAAATACTTGTCTATTCAGTTTATTAATAAATTAGAGTTTAAAATGTATAACATATTCTCTTTTATGTTTTAAATTCTTTATGTATTATAAGTGCCCAGAAAATTGGCTATGATGCTCTCTTGCTTTCCAATACCTTTGAACATTATACATAGTAAATATAAATCCAGGAATCCACAAGAAGTGTGCAATTCCTGGAAATGAGACTGCTGATTGTTTCTCAAGGTCCTTTAGAGACCTTTGAATAGCCTTTTTTGCCATTCAGAGATAGTGAGAAGGCATTCAGGGCTTTCTTGATTAAGGGGTCAGAGGCAATTCCTGATTTTCCTGGAAGTGCAAGTGTGGCATTTTATCACTTTGTTACAGGCCCCAAGTGTTATCTGGTGTATTTGCATTGACTTACAGTTTCGATTTCTCCCTTGTGTCCTATGTGTAAACAAGATCAAAATTTTGACGCTAACCATCTTGACTCTGCATATGTTTTAAATTATAAAACTTGTGTTTGTACGATTCAAATGAGATTTTTCTTAATTCTTAGGCGTTTCACTTATTTTGATACTCTGTATAAAAAAATTAGCATAAACTCTTCCTCTATTTTCACTGTAGTTATTTAATATTTGTCTTTTCAATTTATTAATAGATTAAAACTTAAAATATGTTTCACAACGTTTTTAACTGCAGTTTTTAACTTCTGTTTCCACATTCAAGCCAAAATTCAATCAGAAATGAATTTAATAAAATATTTTTTTTCATTTTATTTGTTTCTATGTTCTCCATAGAAAAAGAGATTCAATTATTTTTTCAAAATAAAAATAAAAACCCCCAAAATGGGATTGCTAAAATCGGGCTTCACATTTTCTCCCAGTAAAAATTAAGTTTAAACAAGTAGGGGATAAATTGAGAGCCATTTATAAACTCGTTGAATTAGATGTAAGCTGACTTAATTGGAAAGCAACGAAGTGATTGCGTTCATCTAGTATTAAATGTACACAACTCATATTTTATACAATGTTGTTAGATTTCTATGTTTCTGACTGTCAGCAATTTATTGGAGTTGATCTGACTAATGTCATATCTTTAAATAGGATAAATCACCACAACAACAGATTTCTATGACTCTTTCCCTGCTAAAAGTTGGTTGAAAAATGGAATTAATTAAAAGTACTAGTTTAACCTCTTAACTAATACTTATAATTATTCAATAAAAAGGCCATAAAAATGCTTAATTTTTAATAAAAGGAAATTTGAATAGTTGTTCTATTTAGTGTAAGATAGAGCATCTCCAATCATATTAAAAATAGTGCAGTTCTGCCATCTGATGTGTAAAAGGAGAAAATAAATATGCTAGGCACAGGAAATAGATTGTTCTAATCATTTTTTGTGCATTACTTTCGAACACTCTAGCTCGTAAATATCGCGGGCAAGATAAGTAAGGTTGCCTTGAAAACGACCTAAAAACACTAAAAGTGACAAACTGGATGACCTTATCCAAAAATAGGGATTCCTGGTATGCACTTCTGAAGAAAGCAAAGGCCCACCCTGGGCTGTCAGGCCAATGAAGAAGAAGAAGATAAATAAGGGGCGAAAGCTAATCCCAAGATTTTGACGGAAAGGAAAGGGTTAACCCGACTGTGAACAATAATTTAATTTATCTAGATTTTTTTAAAGTTTCACTTTTCATAGCACAAGAATTAAATACATTTCTATTAACGTGTAATATAAACTGAAATGAACTAAATTAATCACTTCATTTTTTAATCATTTTATTTTCAGATGAATTTATAGTTAACAAATATTCAATATATGTAATATTTTTATGAAAATCAATACCATCATCATATGATCTTGTTAGGATTTCTTTGTGGCGGAAGAGGACGTGATGATTCAGAAATAAAAATTAATTATCATCTAAGGAAACAATTTAATCACAGTTTATTCAATTCAATATTTACAGTTATTTCAGTTTGAAGTTTTGACACACAGGCTAAAAATCCTATACAGTTTCCATGATACAGCAACTAAACTCAGCAGCTTTTAGAGCTGATGACTAGGATGTATCAATCCTAGCTTCCCTTTGAACCCACTAGTTAGCTCTGGTATTTATAAATTGTTTAGGACCAATTTACCATAGGTATACTATAAAAATGTTCTGGAAGTTTCCAAAACATTCTTATAGTATGCCTATGGTAAATCGGCTCCCATTTATCCTATACACTCGAATTTTTAATAATGTTTTATTACGTTTAATAGCCCAAAATATTGCCAAATGTCACCAATTAAAATATATATATATCGCCTGTTATAGACAAACTATGAAACATTTCACATGCTTGTTTTTCAGCTCTGAAAATCCCTATTTTCTAAGAATAAACAATGTTTCAACAATAATTTTAAGAACTAAACAATAAGAGCCCACTACAATAAATAATTAAATAGAGTTATATAGACATACATACTATTATATTTATATATATATATATCATATACATATATATATATATATATATATATATATATAGGTAGCACATCTGGAGCTGTATATATATATATATATATATATATATATATATATATATATATATATATATATATATATATATATATATATGGAAACTTGGCAGATTTACAGTGTGGATTTAAATAATAATTTATCAAAACATTTGCACGACTTTTTTTTATTGAAGCAGTGAAGAATAAGATTAAAGCTTTACATATGCTGTATGTACGAAAAGAAAGAGAGCAACACTCTCATTATTTTACCAATAGAAATATTAAAGTATTGGAGTACCACCCACGTTATTAAAGTATTAGTTCTTGTAAAAATTTACTAAGCACTTTGATCCACAAAAATGCGTTTTTTAATCACGAAATGTTGCTTTTAAATCTGCATCCTAATTTTTAATGCTTTATTTTTTTTTATTTCTGTTACACATAATTTGCAAAAATTCAAAATTTTCATTCAAGATAAGAATATTTTCTGAACATTTTATATCTACACATATTAATTTGTTTATTTAATTTTTTTGTAAGAGCCAAACATTAAGTAATTCTTTATATAAGATTTGTAAAGACTAAGCCATAATTTGAGCTCTGAAACATAATCAACTTGTCTAAAAATTTTCTATTTTATTAAATTTTGATATTTTGCAAAATATAATAATAAATAAAATTCATTATCATGCGATAACTAATATCTATCTATCTATCTATCTATCTATCTATCTATCTATCTATCTATATATATATATATATATATATATATATATATATATATATATATATATATATATATATATATATATATATATATATATATATATATATATATATATATATATGATAGAAAACATTCTAAGATAGATTTCATTCTTTTCCTTTTCATCAAAATTTTTTTCCTATAAACTTGCATTTTAAGTAATAAGAGTAGAATAAAAATATTTTTCTTATTCCTTTCAAGTCATACGTGCTAGATTTTTTAAAACCAGGTCAAAATATACATTATCTGATGGGGTAAAAGACTTCAGTTTCAAATAGCTATTTGAAATAATTTCAGATCATGTGATTCGTGGAGAAGAAATTTCGCTTGAGACATATACACCGAGCAATATCTACATTTGTAATTTTGAGATACTTTCGTCGCAAACAATTTTCTTATTGGTAGGAAGAATTCACAAGTAATGAAGAGTTTTTATTCAATTTTCTACATTCAAAAACGAAAGTTAGATATTGTTGATTAAAGTAATGAATATACAAGGTGCGTCAAGAAATGGATAAAAACTTTGAAACGTCATAGAAAATTTTTGTTCCATTTTACAATGATCTATTGCTGAAAATGGAAAAAAAATCTGTAATGGAAATATTAATACATTTTCTCACGAAATATGAGTATTGTTCAACATGGAGGACTTCAGCATCAACACATTTATAAGGACATGCCCCAAATGATTTTTGTATATTGTAACAACGTGATTAATGATTGTACATCGTCCTTGAATCTCATTCAGAGTATGTCTAGATTACGTGGTTTATGTTTGTACATATCTTCTTTTATTGTGCTCCATCCAGCGGTGTAATTCAAGGGAATCTGCAGGCATTGTTTGGTCTTTTCACCTGTTACATTACGTTCAAAGAGCAAAGACCAAATAAGCCCTTTAGCAACCATCCCACATCACTTTATTTATTATATATATTGCCTTACTTTCTCCCAGAAATTCCACTTTGTAGCACAAGAAATGCCGCCCAACTTGTCTAGTGGTCAGCGTGTCTGACTGCGGATAGGGAGGTCCTGGGTACGAATCCCGGTTCGGGCATGGATGTACTTTCTCCCTCTATCTATCCTGTCTTTGTCCTTTCCTTGTATGAATGTGGAGTGAATGATTACCTATCCTATAAACGGGTATCTATGGCATGTGTGTATTGAGGAAGTTGGACTCCACACCAAAATATAGTTTCAGTAGGAAAAGTGTAGCAGCGCACCCCATATTGCCTGGCTGGCACACGAGAATAACAGCACAAGAAATACGATTTATATGACGGTTCAAAGTGTGAAGCACTTTCGACGCACCCTTTATATACAATTACGCATTAATTTCTTAAAAATATTTTAGAGCGTATTAACGAATTTCAAAACCATATTCCCTTTCTTCTTTTTTCGTCATTCTCTTATTTGATTATATCTATTTCTATTTCTTTTCAGGAAATAAAAAATCAATTTGCATTTCCGTTTCTAGTTGCCAGTCTTCATGAATTATCAGCGGAACTCAGGCACCATTAGAAAAAGGTATAACTTAAATCTTTTAAAAATTTTCAGAAAGGGGGTAATATTACAGAAAGAAATCAGATATATTATATAATTTAATAGCAAGATATTAGATACATTAATAGGATTTCAACATACTAATGATATAACATATCATTATTATGTTATAATATTAACACGATATAATGTGAAAAAATATTGCAATAAAAAATATGGCAACCCTTTAAAAACAAGCAAGCAATTTTATGTAATTAATTGTTAGCAATTTCATGTAATGCAAGTAAGCAATTTTATGTAGATATTTTGTACCGAATAATATAATGTAATAAATATAATTCCGAAAATTTTTATAAAAGGTAAACAGGAAAGCTCCAGCAGTTTTCACATTGCTATTGAATGAACTGAAAATAAGAATACAAATTAGTGTATCACGTGGTTGAAACACCAGTCAATCGAAAGTAGGAATATCAGTCATTTTAAAAGTAGGTCCACCACCCACATTCATCATTCGTAATTCGTACAGTGGTGAAGAGTAATGGACATATCGAAGGAGCTTCTTCAGTGTTGTTTGCTTTGGGATTTCAAAATGGGCTTAACAGCTGCTGTATCAAGTCACCGAATATGTCCAGCGTTTGGAGATAGTGCTGTGAATTAATAGATGACAAAGCATTGGTTTCACAAATTCAGGTTGGGAGGTTTGTTCCTCTGTGATGAAGATCGTAGAGAACTACCACAGGCATTGGATGACGAAGCATTGCAAGAGGACATTGAGGAGGACAGTATTTAAACTTGCGGTAAACTTGCCAGACAAAGGTAGGGTTCCAGAGATCTCTTCCATTACTAAACAACTTACTTCTAAAACCTGGGCTGACCCTCCTGCTCACCCTTGGTACTTCCAAAAGCATCCGGAGCAGCCACACCATTTAAGGGCTCCAGAGTACATCAGACGACATTGCCTCGACTTTCTACTGGCCACTTGAAGTGTATGATCTTTGAGGACTGTGAAAGAAAATACCCATATGTCCCAAGTGCGACAATGCTTCGTTTTGCCCGTAACACATCTTGAAGTGCTTGGAGTTTTCTCGTGAAGACACTGTGAAAAGTCCACATCCGCTTTTGGAATTTTTGGCTGTCTATCATATCATGGATCTGGTCTAGTTCCACTAGACCAGATGGGGATTGGTCCCACCACTCACCACCACTTGCCAGACAATTTAATGTTTTCGGTGAAGCGGTTGTTAATGTTTTCGGTGAAGCTTTGATAAGGTGTACAGGCTGAGCAACTGGGTTGATTTCACGATGTAGAAGTCCATAAGCAACAATGAGTGGAGTCTGCTTATCGTAGCTTTCTCGCAATTGTGCCTCATTCATATTTAATCGAATGCTAACCAGTGAAGAAATTTGGTCCCGTATGACACTCCCAAGCATTCCAAACATTGGTCAGGATACTGTCCAACACAGCATATGACCGCCTATGTACCACGCAATATTATGCTTTGTGCCTGGTGGACAAGTCGTCAAGTGGTTCTCAATGAGCTGCTACCGATGAGCCAAACTGTGACTGTAAACCTGTACTCACAGCGATTTTAACGTGTACAACAGTTACTGCAACAGAAGGAGCCAGCACTGGTCAATAACAAGGTTGTATTGTTCTTGGCCTGTCACGCTGGTGACCAGGAATACCATACAGTGACTTGGTTGCGAGACTTCGTGCCATGCGTTTTACTCACCCGATCTTGTACCATCAGATTACCACCTCTTCTATTTCCTGGACCATCATTTTCGTGAAAAATCCTTCATCCGTGGAGCATACATACGCCAAGCACTCACTGCTTTCTTTGCATCTGAAAACCAAATTTTTATCGCTAAGACATTGTGTAAATGGAGACATGATGGCTGAAGGTGTTGAATGCCAATGTGATTACTTCGAAGACTAACAATAGGTTACACTTTCCGTAGGTCATATTCTTTTGCGTCATTAAAAAGGCAAGAACTTTCTTGTTTATCTTGCATATTATTTTAAGTCAGTGTTGCCGAGAACTCGAATATTTATTTATATCAATAGTCAGTTGGTAAGGAATGATAATGAGCAACTCCATAGCAATTACAGAAAACAGTTAGCATCGTTTTTTGAATAAATTTGATGTGATGTTTAATATAACTCTTTTTTTCAGAACCATTCACTTGATTGTTAAGTTGTTTTTGTACCATATAACTCAACAATCAAGTTAAGTATCAAGTTCAAATTCAAATACAAATATTCAAATCTCATCATCGATAGTAAAATGTTTCAGAAGGGAAGTACTATTAGTTAGATTCCGGCTACATTAAAATTTTTGTTTTTGGAACAAATTCAAACATTTTTTGGAATTTGAAACATTCAGAAAAATAACGCATTCCAAATATAAAAGATTATTCAAAAGCCCTTAAGAAGAACCAAATAATATAAGTTACTGTTCACCAATATATTTCATTAATTTTTGCACAAAAGATCACTGAGCTCCAATTGTTTGATTTAATTGATGTTTTGATTGCTTGATGAAATTGATTACCTATTAGATCAGGAATCTCTCTTCAAACTTTTAGTATTAGTTATTTATATTGTTGTGTTAAATAAACAATAGTTTTCACGAATTTTATGCAACATTTTAAATGAGGTAGAATTTTGTTCAAGGAAAAAAAATCGTATGAATTTTCTTTTTGTATTAAATTCCCTATTTTTATAAAATTTATGGAATTGAAATATTTTGTCGAATTCACACAAAATACATTTGTTTTCATTAAATAAAAAGGAATGTAAATATTGCCAGATTCTTAAGAAATAAAAATATTTTATATAAATCTGCAGACTATATCTTTTATATGTACGTTTTTAACCTAAAATTCGGGATTCTTTTTATCATAGTATATTTGTATATTACAAACTGTGATACCAAAAACATTTTGAAATATTTATTGCTCATACTATTAATATTTTTACTAGTTTGAGTAAAAATATATTTGATACAACTTGTAAATGAATACATTTACTACTTTGAAACAGAACCGACTTCATTAGGATTTAATGAAAGAATTTAATGTTCCACTTACTAATACTATGCTGATTAGACATTGGAACAACTTTTTGATTGGCAATCGCAACTAAATTTAATGTTACACCTACTAATATTATGCTGATAAATCTCACCTCGGGCTTCCATATTTGTAGTACTTCGAATCCATGTTAAACCTCAGATCATGATTTAAGTAGCACACGTGTGGGAAAAAAATGACAGCTGAATGACAAATTAAAACGAAACGACGTAGCAAAACTCATAACTTAGGAGATACTTTATTTGAAATGAATCCATTTGTATTCATCACAAGGAATAAAATATTGAAAATTATCTAACATTAATATGAAGAATGCATACATAGAAGCAGAAATAAAATATCCCTTTCAAAACTCTTCAAGAATTAGAACAATTTTGCTTTTTTACATTTATCTTCATTATTTTTAAGACATATTTTTATCATTATTATTTTATAGCTTTAATAAAAAAATAAGTACGTTTTTGCTCGAAATAGAAGTATTTTTTTTTTTTGTAATTTACATTTGATTCAGTATACTAGAAAGTCAGAAGTTTCTTTTAGCTTAAATTATGCACTTGATTGAGTCGAGGATATTTCATTGATACCAGGCCTTATTCACTGATTTCAATGGAGGAAACCTGATAAATTTGTAGAAGACACCTAGATGAATATTTTTGCAAATATAAGAAGCGTAATATCCATCTGCTGTTGTTCAAGAGAAGATAAGATCGAATTTGTGACTTTTGTATCCGAAGAGAACTGTTTCCCTATAGAGTCAAAATGAGTCTATAGTATATTTTATTTTGACAATACGTTGCAGACAGCTTAACTGCCTAAATGCTGCCTCGTAATTACCTTCACAGATAGAGCGGCCATATATCGCTAGGGAGAAAACTATGAAAACTCCTTATTGCCCGCAGCAACATACGCTTATGCAGGAAAAAAAGCGCACCATTTATGTCTCGTTGTACAATAGAGGTTGGGAATGAATCCAGGATCATTCACTCTGAGAGCTCATTGTATTTTTGAAAAGTAGATATGAGATTATAAAATGAATTACGTGATTTTATTTTTGTGATTAACAATTTAGCAATTCACATAAATCATATTTTCCCGAATATTATCGTCATATATTTTTTCGTACCAACACTTACAGAAATGAAACAGAGTGAAAATGAGATTCTTCTGCAAAGAAACCATCTTCATGATTAAGAAGCGGGTCCAACAATTCTAAATTTCATTTTAGATAAGAGCTTTCCGCCAATTCACGCCAATCACGGTTCTTTACACTCTCACCAAATCAAAAAATAAATCGAAATGGCCTTTTCTCTTGACCACTGGTGAACTTTACTGTCTTCACAATCCGAAATCGCCACCAGGAAACAACTTTTCCCCACTCTCAATCTCGCCAAATTCCACTAATGAGTCCCGAAATTCCGAGTGGGGGAAGAGCGGCAGCCGCTCCCAATTTACGACTCCCGAGTCCCGTGAGTTCCGGAGACATGTTTTAAGAGGCGATTCGGTGCTCTTTAAAAACGCTCTTTATGTGTTTGTTAATGCGGCCGACTGCGGCCGGTATTCCATTAAAAGCGTTGGCAACGGTCTCGGAGCCATTAAAAATTAAAACCTTCGAGTGGCAGCAGCTCCCCCGTTAAATCAAAAGCGCGCGCGCTTTTCTCCCTCCTGTTTATGAGGGACTGGCGTTTTTGGCGCGCTTTTATTTTCTGGCGATGGCTACAGCGCAGATAGAATATGGTCATAAAATAGCGATTTTGAGCGGAGGACTTGCAAAGCGATGAATGCCATTAGAGTTCTAAGGATATTTTTTTATTTGTTATTTACCGTCGAGAATGTCATAACGCCGACGCTGATTTATTTTATTCCTTTTTTATTTTAATAATGCGCCGGATAGATTGTAAATCGCTTCTGATCGTGGGGCAAACAAGACAACCAGAGACGCAGCATTTAAAGTGGAAGTCTCTTTTTGCAAAGCATCTCTAACCAGGAGAAGAAGGAAGTTTTCAATCCTGGAAGATATCCAATACTCAGTTATTGTAATTGTGACTCAACAGATATTCTATTTTCAATTCTTTAACGATATTTGATACTCTTAAGTCAATTATAACATGAATTAATTTGACAAATACTCTGCTATTCGATTATTTAAAGACATAGTATCCTCTTAAATTGATTAGTATGAATAGATTTAACAGATATTCGGTTTTCAACTGCTTAAAAATATGTGACACTATTAACTTAATTAACAAATATTCTGAAATGAGTTTTTTTAAAGATATGAGTTTTAAGTTATTTAATAAGAATAAAAAACAATCTAATGCAAAAAATATTGTGTTTTCGATTATTTAAAGACATGGTATCCTTTTAAATAAATTAGCCTAAATTGATTCAACAGATACTCTGTTTTCAGTTATTTATATGGGATACTTTCAAGTCAGTTAGTACAAGTTGATTCAATAGGTGTTCTGCTTTAAGGTATTTAAAGAAGTAGGATGGTCTTATTACGAATTGATTCTCAACAAATACTCTGTTTTCAATTCTATATTTTATAAGATAACACTCTGATATAAGAATGAAAAAAATCAATTTAAGTTAATAATATAAATTAATTCTGTTGATATTCTTCTTTTAATTCTTTAAAGATATACAACAAAATAAATACGTATACATTCATTCAACAAATATTCTGCTTCCAATTCTTCAAAAGTATACGATATTCTCAAATCGATAAGTATAAATTGAGACTCAACAGATACTCAGCTTTCATAATTCACTAAATATTGTGCTTAAATTTACTGAATAAATTAATTCAACAGATACTGAAACAGATGAGAAATAATATCTTAAGACAACTACTTAAATTGACTAAACACATACTCTCTGCTTTGAATTTTTAATTTCATTTGATAAAATTATGTGATATAAGAAGAAAAAATTAAGTTTTAATTTTGAAACAATGAAACCATACCTTTGAAACCATTAAAATATAACGTATGCACATAATGAATTACTTTTACCTCTCCTTTTGCGAGCAAAAATAAACAAATTTCACACATTGTAACTACACAAGATTAACTACCTTCACTTATTTCTGATTACTTCGATGAAAAAGTTTAAACAAATTTTAAAAAAAATACTATATTTTTTAATTAAAAATTTTAAATAATGAGAAATTATTTTCAAGAAATTAAAAGAAAATTTTTGACACTAGAATATTATTTTTAAATTATAAAGAGAGAGTTATAGGTAAATTTTAGCATGTGTTAAGAAAAACTGTCATTTTATTATTTGGTATTATTTCTTTATTTTTCTGAATCATCACTTAAAATTCAGAAAATCGAATTACTTTTATGATCAACTGACCGGCAGATCTTTGATTGAGGGTTCATTTGAAAACACTTGTTGTTGTTTACAAATGAGACTTGGACAAGCCAAGCTCGCTATATTATGCGAATTAAGTCGATTGGGAGCGTCTTTCGTTTTATTAAAGAATACCATGAAGGTGAAAGTACGAATTTGCTCTGCACACATGCCATAGGTACCCGCTTATAGGGTAGGCAGCCATTCACAACCCATTCATACAAGGAAAGGACAGGTACAGGATAGATAGAGAGAGAAAGTACATTCATGCCCGAACCGGGATTCGAACCCAGGACCTCCTTATCGGTAGTCAGGCACGCTGACCACTAGACAAGTTGGTCGGCTGAAAACACTTGTGCAAACTTCATTCTCTTCACCATAGGTGACAGGAAACATTCTATGTTTCAGCAATTCTTTCCGGCATATTGCACATTGCTGTAAAGGATGATGAGAAACGTCTTACTGAGTATGATGTTGTCCTGTTGAACACTTGATATTGTAGGAGTAAAAGATAGGAATGTACTGATGTCCTGTTCATTGTGTTTCAAGTTATGATCTCCCTCTATCGGCAACTTCTTTTGATTAACTTTGTCATTTTGATTCTAAATAAAATCCGACTTCTTTGTTGTAAATTTCTTCCAGATTGTACATATTTATTATTCTCTATTTATTCATATACTTAATGTAATTTTTACAATTAAAGTTTTAACGAAATTTTGTCTTGCATGGTATATATTTTAGCTTTTTACGAGGTAAACATTTGAACATTAAAATTAAACAAAAATACAAATTTAACATCTTGAATTGAACCACATTATTATAATTTTAACCTAAAACTAAACTCCATGGCACGACAGCCCATGTGGGCCAAGACCTACAGTGCCCATAACTGTTTTCATGACTGAGGGCCCTGGGGTGCGAAGCATATATCCGAGTTAGGTGGTCAGCCTAACGTAAGACTCCCAGCGTTTAGTTCCCAAGCATGCTTGGTACTCAGTTAATCGACCCACTGAAGTGATGAAATGCTGAGTAAACCTTGCCCAGCCAGAGGATCGAACCTCGGACCTGTGTCATGGGAGCGTGAAACGCTGCCACTAAGCCATTGGGCTTCCTCATAATCTTAACCACCAACGTAAAATTCTTAACTGCAAATAAGAAACAATAAGGCTTTTTGCATTATCCTTTAAAGGAAGAGTCGGGGACACACACTTATTCATTTGGTATGCTAATTACTCAAGTGTATCAATCCTCAGACACGATAATTTCAACAGAGTTTATTGCTAGTAGTACCATCACTTTAATCATTGTGTACTTTATCAACAAAATGATCTGAAAAGCTCTTGATATTTTAATTTTAGAAACAGTTTTAAAGATTAGAAAAACATTTCAAATAACCAACGAGGACAACTTTTTGAAAATTTTAAAATGTGTTTAACCTATTAATGAAATGAAATATTACTCCTTTAATAGTTGATGATTTCGTCTTTTATATCGAACTCTCTAATTTCACCCTGTGATGTTATTCCAATAGGTATTAACCTCTCATGGTTTTGGTAATGTGATACTCTTTGTGACACAGAGAATATGATAGCCCAGAAATAGAGAATATTTGTTTTCTTCTACAAAGCAATTTCCTCCAGTTACAATGACTACAGATGAACTTGCTAAACAAGGATCGTCTTTTACTGCAATCGGTGCAGAACCTTTTTGTGGGATCAATTTGAAGACCACATAAACCAATGCTCTTAGATGGGAAAAACGAAAGATGTATGAAGCTTGGCTCAACACTTCTGGTCAAACCCACGCTAAAAGTATGATCTGTGGATCATCCGCGAGGATTGCCTCTGAAATTCTAAGATGCTATAGGCAGAAGATACGTTTTATCGTAGGCTTCATAGCTGGGCACTACTCTTTCAGAAAACACCTCCATAAAATGGGACAGCAAGACCCTATCTGCAGGAAATGTCATACGCAAGAGGAAACGGCCAAGCATATCATTTACGAATGCGAGGCTCTTGCCCTCCCTAGATGAACTTCTTTAGGCATCATCCAAACTAGGGAGTAACACCTAGACTCCATGAAAGGGTTATCGGACTTTATTAATAAAGTGGGTAACCCGAGCAACTGGAACTAGGAAACATGGGGTTTGGAGTTCATAGTACAAAATGCTGATAAAATCAGAGGTGCCCAATGACATACAAACCCAACTCTAAGATGATGAAGAAGAAGAATGACTACAACTACGTCAGCTTGAAGCTCTTTTAAACAGGCTAAATGCCTCCAAGTTCCTATAATAAAGAATAGAAATATAGCCAATTTCGGACCTGATGGCCCTATATTTCCGACTCCTTGCTACTATTAACTCATTCACTGCTTGGACGAGGCGTATTTTTACCTCTTCGATATTGCCCTGGATGTTCCTATAAAATGCTTTTGGTGACTCGCCTCCTAGAGGACCTATTGACTTGAAATTTGGAAAATACTAACTTATGTTTTCCCACGAAAAATATCACCAGTCTTCAAAAATATCTCCAATCGTCAAAAAAATATCGGCAGTCGCTAAAAATGTCGCCAAGCTCTCTTAAATTTTACAGACTTTTTTCTCAGCTCTAAAAACTCCTATTTTCACGGAATAAGCATTGTTTGGACAATAATTATAGAAATTAAATGATTATAACGTAATAAAATGAATAATTAAATTGAAATATAAAACTTTCATATAAACCTTTGCATTATTTACATTTTACTTTTCACTTGTGAAATTTCATATCAGTTTTGTTACACATATTTATTCAAAGTATAACATTGTAAATGTCTCTTCTTATAACTGACAGAAATCGATGGACGAGAAGGCTTCAGAAAGTCGTCAAAAACACCTACAGTGTTTGCAAGCAGCCTGTATTGAAGTGGGAAAGAAATTACGCCAAGTAACTGAACTCTGGGAACAAAGTCGCCTTTATCAAATACAAGTAATTCAGAAGCAATTTTGTTCCTTTCTCAGTATTCTTATAGGAAATTGTTGTTTTAATTTCATTTAGACATGTTTACTTAAAAGAAAACTTTTTTAAATGTGATAATTTACATTTAGAAATAAGAATTAAGATTATGCTTAGAATATAAAACGTATTAATCCTTAAATATTTTTATTAAATTAGAGTATTAGTTTTGAATTAAATTTCAGAACTTTGTCACAAGCAAATGTAAGGAAACAAGTAGCGAAGGGGTCAAAAGAAAAAAATTTTGTGACGTAATAATCATAATTTAAAAGTATATATATTTGTAAAAATCGCGTATCCTATTACTAATTACGTTGCTGAAATTTCAGTACTAAAAATTCAACAGAAAATATTTCTAATAATTAAGATCTGAAAGAAAACAAATCCCTGGATAAAAGAAAATGGGACTAAAATAAGCTGATTTATCAGACTAAGGATACGTTTCCCTTTTCTGACTAAAATTGTTTTTCAATGCATAATATGTGCTTTATTTTTTTTCTGGATTTTTCTAATATTTTCCATTTTGTTGGATATTTTTATTTATTATTTATAACAATATACGTTATTTGTGAAAAATCCTGCGCTATTTTTGCCATATGAAAGTAATGGCTATATGGATGAATTTAGCGAATAATGGTAAAATCTGTCTCGCTTGATATAGTGTGATTTTGATCACGTGTTTCAGCTCAAAATGAAAAAACAGCAAGTTAAACGATTTTGCGCCAAGTTATTATGATTGGCTTGATTGTTTCTTAACACATAATTTATATTTAATTATAATATAGTTTAAGCATTTAATTAGTGTATAATATAAAATCAACTTTACTATAACATAAAAATCATATAATAATAATATTAAAACATTATAATTATTTCTTATTACGATAAACCAAAGGATTGTAAGAATACCAATTATTCTAACACTCTTATAGAATATTTTAAGACACTCAACTTTATAATGAAACTAATAAGATTTTACTGGTAAACAATATATAATAATGAATGAGTTTGATGATCTAATCTATGCAATTTTTCTATATTTAGTCTTGTGAAGGCTGGAATAATACTTTGGGAACTGATTTTATTCCTAAGTTATCTCCATATCAGATTACTTAACGCTGTTTTACAGCGGACTTTTGGGCACTAAACTTTCTCATTTACCATCTCGGGCCCTTTTTTAACGATTCTTTCATCAGGCAGCCTAATTAACGGCATCGCCTATTTAAGTCTCATCGGGGACTGGAATCCGAGAAGCTTCACATCGGAATTACAGCTCATTTACTGCCCAGCCTTGGACCTGGATACCTTCCTGGAGAAGGCGATCTCGAATTTCGTGTAGGCCGTTCCAATTTTATTACCATTTTCACAATCTGCGAGTCTTAAAGTAATCTGGTAATAGCTAAGTTGGAATTTTTGCAAAGTTAATGACCAAGAACTGTTGTTATGGTTCTTAGTAAATACCAAACATGTATAATGGCTCATTTTGGTGGCCAAGATACACCTTAAAATTGAAATGTTTTAATGATATGGTTAATAGAGAAAATAAGTTGTTTATTTTATTAACTGAATGTTACGTAAGCAATATGTCGATAAGATATATGCTATATAAGCAATGTGTCCATAAGCTATGTGTTATCTTTACGATGATAGGATCTAAATTTTTTTTTCAATATTATTGAACTAAGTAGTTGTTGCCATTAAAAGATGTTATCTTAGTTAGAATTGTAATATAGAGTACTGGCTTGTTTCATTTCATAGAACAAGCCAGATAACATGAGAAAAATTTTCTTAACTCTAATTTATTTCCAATAATATTCACAAAATTGTATGCAATAACACTCTATAAAATATTTTAATTATTATTATGAATTATTTTGTTTTTATAATTTTTAAAAATTATTCCGGTGTTTTTAATAATGCATTATATATAAAACTGTTATTTACGGAATATATTCCTTGAAACAAAATTAATGAAAAATATTTATCATCTCATTCAAAACGTTAAAAAATTAATTTGACTTTCGTTACTATGAAAACATTTACGAATAATATTCATTTTATCCATTAAATTACAACTTGTTATTTATTTTCATATTTATTAGAAACTGAGAATTATATTCATTATATTATAAATTTAATTCTCTTAATGAGATAAAATTAAATTTGCTTAATTTACCTCGTCGCGTTTCATTTAATAATTCATAACTTTCGTTTTATTCATTAATTTATTTCCATTTTTTTATTTATAATGAATAAAATTCTTTTTATGTATCAGAATATTGGACACAATTTATTAATTTATTTAAGATTCTATTTTAGAATAATTTAATTAATTCTCCACGTGAAGGATTTATTTGTTGATCAATTTATTTATATTCATTCTCTTTAACGTAATTTTTTCCTTTTTACAGGATAAAGAATCAAAATTACATTTCTGGAAAAACTGGAGTGATAGTTCGTGACCTTGAAAGAACATACAAGGACAAGGAGCACAAAATTACTAAGACTATAATGATTAACAGTTACATATTGAAACATAATTCTAAGGCTGCAATGTTACTGAAATGTATTTCATACGAACATTATTACTTCATAAAGTTTGTCATTCAATGTGAATAATAATCAAAACTTCTTAGTGACATTTTATGGAGGGCTTACAAAACACGTTGTACAATAGCAGCTGAAAACAGATAAAATTTTACTCACTGAAAAAGATTATTTCGGAAGCAGTTTATTTTTGATATTTAATATAAAATCACATTTTTACATTTTTTGTACAAGTGCTTAGAAAATGTATCTATCTAGTCAATTTACTCTATTGATATTGTATTTCTTATGCCATATTTAGCAGGAGCATTTGAAAAGTAACTAATTTTTGAAAAATCATAATTTATTGATTAATCCGTATTTCTTTTGATAGTATTTAATGATATATTATTGGGGTAATGGGAAAATTAATTGCTTAATGCGATAACATAATGAATAGTAACTAAAAGTATTTTAATATACTTTATTAAATCAATTTTTCTAATATATTATTTTAGATATTGCAGTTTGATATCATGGAACTTTCATAAAACTAGTTAGTGACAATTTTTCTTTATTTAACTTATTGTAATCATATTTTTTTAGAATATGCACTTGTCTTTACTTAAAAATGATTATCTGAAATTAAAATGTTTATTTCAGGATTTTATCAAAAACATTTTTAATTCATCGGGTCTATTTAATTATGATAAATTAATTTTCTTTTTTTTATCAAAATCATCATTTCTAATTATTATATTTATTACAGGATTTCATTCAGAATAATTTCCAAATCGTCATCATGTAAATATTTATTTCATCAGGATCATATAAAATTCCTTTTATCTATTTTATTTTCCGATTTACACTAGGAAAACTGCTTCAGTATTAATACTAATTTCCCGTATAATCTTGTTTATTTCACTATCATTAATTCTCATCCATCAAACTCATGTCTATTTCATAATCTATTTCACGTTCATGTTATTTTACTCATATAATAAGTTAAACACATGTTTTTACAGTTTTATATAAAAGTATCAATTCGTCAATATATTTGTTTTGAGACGAGTTGTTTCAGATGAAACGCACACTTCAATTTCTTTATTAAGTCAGTAGCATCGAAGAATTTTTCCATTCTCAATTTCTAGTTGTTATTTAATATCACGAATAAATAGAAATGATAAACAATCATGTTTATTTACATATATTAACATGTATATTTTTATATACAAGTTTTAATGTAATTTATGATTCAAATGCAAAAATATGTGACTCTATGTATGTCTATTAACATTTTTATTTTCATTGGAAATATGAGGTAATATAATAGTAACGCATAAAGCAAATCAATCATCAGTAATATTTTATCTGGTAAAGTTTTGTATTTAAAAGTTTCTTATGAGTACTTTAAAATTTCATTTTTAATGGATGTAGATAGGATTAAAAATTTGCGAATTTGATGTTAGAAAAATTAGATTTTAGAAATAATATGAATTATTGTAATAAAAAAATTACTAAAAGAGAAAAGATTTCTCAATACATATGCGATTTTAGTCATAGTACTTTCTTTTTCATATAAGAAGCCAAAGCATGTAAAAATCGTACCAATAGTTCTAAGAATATAAATTATATCTTGTGAAATATTTCTGATTATATATGTTATACAATGAAACAAAATATAAAAATTTGCATACGTTGTAGTTATTGGAAAAATCAAGGTACTTTAATTTATTGTATGATATTGCAATATTTTCCAAATTGTATGTTTTTGTACATCACTTTTTATAAGATTTTCACAAAATAAATTAAGTATTATGTAACCCATCATGTATTCGAGTTAACACGATAATACACAAATAAGTTTTTACATAATAAATTCTAATACAAAATTTGACACAATAATATTAATGGGAACTTTTAAAACGGTTTTAAAGAAATCACTTAGTTAAAAATATTTTTTACTTTGT
The DNA here is from genome assembly GCA_037975125.1 of Latrodectus hesperus. Lineage (NCBI taxonomy): Eukaryota > Metazoa > Arthropoda > Arachnida > Araneae > Theridiidae > Latrodectus > Latrodectus hesperus. The sequence goes on along the minus strand of CM075855.1, from coordinate 94,808,792 downwards.
CTTTCATTTTTATGCCAAGAGCATTTTATACTGTAGTATATAGCAGCGAGCTGTACTGTAACTGTACATTACGCACAAACAACTATTGTATAAAGAATTCTACAAAACAATAACGTGGTGGCGTACACACCATGGTGTACACATGCATAAATTATAATGGTTTCTTCAACTAAAATATTTCTAATGTACCATTTTTGGTGTTATCGTTATTTTTCTAGTCATTTGTGTGTTTATCTTCTTTTGTTTTATAATAGAGTGCCAACGACATATTTATTCTCTTTGTAAATATGAAATGAACTTTGTGAATCATTTTGTCACTCTTTTGTAAAAATATTGTATATTATATTTTTTGTAATATATACTGTAATTTTGCTGACAGTTTGATGTAGCTGAGTCTTACCTTGTAATAAACTGTTTCTAAAACGCAAGCTGCAGTTTTAAATTATAAAATGTTTTACTTATCTAATTTCATTCTATTGAATAATATTATTTTTTGAATTGTTTAATTATTATTCCAAAATATGAGATAATAAAATTAATTTTTTCAACTATACATATAATCAATTTACGATTTATAATTCTCATTATTAGAAATGTATAATCCATAAAAATATAGCTATTTTTATAATTTAAAAAATATTTTTTGGATTTTTATACCCTTGTTATTTAATAATGTGAAAAAATAATATAATATTTTTTGAGGTCAAATATTATTACCATATGATTCATTATTCATCATCGAAAATATATAATCCTTAATTAATATTAATGAAAACTAGTAAATCTTATGAATTTATTAAATAGTTAGCAGTACAAGAAAAATTAAAGAGATTCCTGAAAAAAGTTCAGAAAAGTTCAGAAATGTTTTAACATAATAAAATTTACTATTCTTTAATTTATATACCACTACAGAAGATAACTTTCATGTGCTTAACAACATTGATATACAAAAAACATTTTGTTTAATTTTTTTACACTTAAAAATGCGTTTATTAAATTCATTCCTCTTCCTAGATAAAATTTCAGTCCACTTGCGTTTGTTTCTTGGAATATAATTAGTAAAATATGTATATTTCCCCTTATACAGTTCTTCTTTTTTCCTGCTTTACAAACTTATAAAAGAGGAATCTAGAAATTGCTCATAGTATTAAGATATTGTTAAAGATTGATTCACCAGTGATAAATAATTTCAAGATCAATTTGTGTGTGTGTGATTGTATAGATCAAAACAAATAAAATACAAAAAAACTTTATTTTTTAAGTAACATTAAATTTTACGTTTGTTATTATTTTATTCATTTAAACATCAAGGAAAAATATTCTAGATCAGTGTTTACAAACCTTTTTTGTGCCATGCCCTACTTAAGCCTTTCTAAAATTCTTATGTAACATACACATAATTTTTAATATTAAAAAATTCAATTGTTCACTTAAGGAACTTAAAATAATAGGTTTTAGGAAGAAATCAGTAGGAAATTATTAGCGAAACACAGTCAATAAAATTTCAAAACATATAATGAAAATATGAAATTCAAATTTGAAATAATTTTAATAAAAATTTTTCGATAAGAGTTTAATATTTTAATGTAGTATGAGATCTTTGAAGCCCGGTGGTTTAGTGGCAGCGTTTCACGCTTCCATGACACAGGTCCGAGGTTCGATCCTCGGGCTGGGCAAGGTTGACTCAGCCTTTCATCTCTTCAGTGGGTCGATTCACTGAGTATCAAGCATGCTTGGGAACTAAACACTGGGGGTCTTACGTTAAGCTGACCACCGAGCTCGGACATATGCTTTGCACCCCAGGGCCCTTGGTCATGAAAACAGTTATGGACACTGTAGACCTTGGCCCACATGGGCTGTCGTGCCATGGAGTTTAGTTTAGTAAGATCCTTGCGTTTGGTGCTTGATGCACAGAGGTTTTATGTTAAGTTCCAGTTTCAGTTTCAAGTCTCCTCGTTATGTTATAGCCAACCAATTTATTTCTTTCTTTTACCAGTAAATCATTTACAGCACTAAATCCACATTCAGCTTAATATGAAGATGGAAATATGGTAGCAATAGTTTTCTTGCACATTGGGTGAAATTTGGGTATTTGATTTCTGTGTCCCCTAAAAGCCATGCCATCGCTCCTTTTATATTAAATAAAGTTTTAACTGACTCATCCTTCTGCATTTCTGCGAGTTCTTCTTGACACTGCATATCTGATATGTCATCCATGTTAGAACATTAATTTGCTTTAAACTAAAAAATCTTTTTCTTAAATCAGCCGATGGAATTTTCAGCTAATCGACAATAACAAGTAAAGCGGTATCATTAATTTCACATTTTTGGAACCAATGAAACTGTTCAAAGTTTTCGTTGTTGATATATTTCTGACATAACTTATTATGTATGTCAGAAATATATTAACGGCAAAAAATTTGTTGTGTTAATAAAGTTTTTACTGTCAATATATATCTGAAAAACATATTATAAGTTAATTACAAATAAAACAGGAGTTTTATCTGATCCTTGAAGTTGCTTATTTAATATATTTAGATTTTCAAAGATATAGGTTAAATAATTCCCAAATGCCTTACCATCGATAATAGATACTTAATTTCAGGTTTGTCGCTTTTAAAATCACTAAGAGTATCAAACAGTTCCAAAAATATTTTTAAGCAGTTCTCTTTAGAGAACCATCTTCTTCTACTTAGAGTTGGGTTTGTATGTCATTGGGCACCTCTGCTTTTATCAGTATTTTGTACTCTTAACTTCAAACCCAATGTTTCCTAGTTCCAGTTGCTCGGGTCACCCATTTTATATATAAAGTCCGATAACCCTTTCATGGAGTCTAGGTGTAACTGTCTAGTATGGATGATGCCTAAAGAAATTAATCTAGGGAGGGCAAGAGCCTCGCATTCGTAAAGATATGCTTGACCGTTTCCTCTTGCGTATGACATTTTCTGCAGATAGGGTCTTGCTGTCCCATTTTGTGGAGGTGTTTTCTGAAATAGTAGTGCCCAGTTATGAAGCCTACGATTAAACGTATCTTCTATTTAGTGTATCTTAGAATTTCAAAGGCAATCCTCGCTGATGATCCACAGATTATACTTTTAGCGTGGGTTTGAGAACCATCTTACCAAGCATGCTTGGGAACTATACACTGGGGGTCTTACGTTAGGCTGACCACCTAACTGGAACATATGCTTCGCACCCCAGGGTCCTCGGTCATGAAAATAGTTATAGGCCTTGGCCCACATGGGCTGTTGTGCCATGGAGTTTAGTGTGAGAACCATCTTACTTCAGAGTGAAATAAAAGTCTCACATGGTCTGCATTTTGCTCCTCACAACATAGCTTGAAGAGACGCTCACATTTGGCATTAGCTTTAACAGCATTGATACACTTTATTACTGAATGTAGTCCTTCCTTTAGAACAGGAGAGATGTTTTTAGCTACCAAGTTTTCCCTATGAATAACACAATGCACAAGAATCATTTCTGGATTCTCATCTTTCATCAGTCTTAAGCAGCCATTTTTCTTGCTCATCCTATTAGAAGCACCCTCTGCAACACAAGATGTTATATTTTTCATTGGTATATTATTGACATCTAAGTAGTTTTTTTTAGATTTTTATATTTATCTTTGGAGGAAGTGGTGATTTCTAATCTTTTACAGAACAACATTTCTTCAGCAAAATGCCCTTTATGCTCCTTACGTATAAGTTATCAATACTGCCTCACTGTCCATCAAAGTTGACTCACCCATTTGCTCTGAGAATTTTCTTGTTTTCAGCTTTTCAACAAGTTGTTTTTAATATCTTCACTCATTTTGTTTATTTTTCTGTTAAAAGTATGTTACTGAGTGGCAAAACATTAACATCATTTTCAAGAACCATTTTATGAAATTCTGATATTGGCAGTTTTATTAAATTTTCTCCTTATAGTATGATTTTTCTTAATTTAGCAATGAATAAAGAAATTTGATAACTAGCATCAAGAATATGATTATGAGTTGAAGTGTGTGAGCAGTAAATAGAAACTTTACTATTGTTCTCTTTTCAAAATCTTTCCTTACAATTTGAAAGCAATTTAAATCTTAATTAATATGAGCATTATATTTCCCCTTTAAATACGCCTCAAAATGGCCTCGTTTCATTCATTCGTTGGTCAAGCATTGTTGGCATAAAAGACGAAAAGAAAGCCGTTCATCGTGGACAGCAGGTATGAACCCAAATTTTAAATAGTCCTCTGAATATTGACGAATTTTTTTCTTGTCTACACCATTCATTTTACCATGAGCTGAAAGAAATATATATAAGCTCAATTAAAAACTAAAACTAAAGTATGTGTTAAAATTAAATTTATGCGACATAGAGTAAACGCATTCTAAAAACTGCATATTTATTTAAATGTAAATAACACATTTACCACATCACCACAGCAAAATAAATAATTTTTCCATTTGACAAATTTTTCAGGAAAATTATGATTCTAAAATTAAAATAAATAAAAATAAAATCAAGTACTTACCAATTATATCTATAAAATGTATATATTTTTTAAATAAACGAGACTTTTATAACAGTTTTTACGGACGTCAATTTCAAATGAATACCAAATGAAAGCTTCGAGACACTGCACTTGTTGCGATGGGCCATTCGGATGCGAACAACTGCATTGTTGAGCGAGATTTTACAGCGTCCTGAGGTCCACACGGAGCCTGCCGCAAGGTGGTTGACCCTTCCTGCGGCAGGTCCCTGAGGTTGGTCGTCATAATCGACGCCAAAAACCCGGTTGATATTTTGGTCTCGTTCAAACAAATTTATTATATTTATTGTCCTTAATTATTTAAGAAATTGCTATTTTTCTTTCAATTTGGGCACCGAAATATTCATTGCATTTAAATGATCTAGAGCAAAAGGGTCAAACTCGTGTCAAGTCTAATTTTGAATTGGCCCCCTTAACAATCAAACTGCCCCCTGTGGGACGAGGGTCCCACGTTAGGAAACATTGTTCTAGATAATTAAAAATATAAATAATTCCCTTTTCATATCATTGTGAATTTCTGAAGGAAACATTCTTCTTCTTCATTGGCCTAACGTGGGCCTTTGCTTTCCTCAGAAGTGCATACCAGGACCCCCTATTTTTGGATAAGGTCATCCAGTTTGTCAATTTTAGTGTTTTTAGGTCATTTTCAAGGCAGTCACGCCATCGGAATTTCGGTCGTCCTCTTTTTCTGGTGCCAATGGGGCGAGCCAAGAAAATCTATTTCGTCACCCGATTGTCGTTCATCCGGCTCAAATGTCCTGCCCATTCTAATCTCTGTATTGAGATAAATTTAACAATATCTGGTTCTTTGTATAGTTTATAGAGCTCAGAATTAGTTCTTTGCTATGTATTCTCACATTTTATTCCACCAAAGATGGCTCTTAAAGTTTTTCTTTCGAAAATGGAGATGGTTTCTTTGTCCTTCTCAGTCAATGTCCACGTTTCAGATGAGTAAGTGAGATTAGGGAAGGAAACATTAACAATAGATATTATATTTATAAATTATTCACAAACTAGGCGTCGAGAAATGTTTAATCATTTCTGGATATTTTTAGGTTTCAGAAATAAATAATTAAGAATTTTGGAATTGCATATAAAAGGAAATATAAAATTTACTTAAATTTTCCAATGATTTTTCTCAGATTGTTTTATTTTATTTTATTTATTAATGCATAAACAGGAAACAATCAAAATACATGCATGATATTTCTTAGCTGCAAATGACGTTTTCTAGAATACATGAAATTTTTAGTCATATTTTCATTAATTTCTTCTTTAATCTAGGAATTTTAAGCCACAATGTCGAATGAAAACTCTAATATATAATCTAACACACATTGCTTGCACATATTATTTCGTTTCGCTGCGGATGTGTAGAATGAAACTATATCTCACGCAGGTTTAGTGTGCATTAAATATCGCATCCAGGTAATCTTCGGATAATGCTTGTCTCTAAGAGGATCCCAAACCACTACAAGCATTGAGTTCAAAGCAAGTTTCGAACCAAGGAGTTGTTCAATGGAAAAAAAGAACGCTAACTATTCGGTTGCCAGTTGGTGGTATTCAGATATAGTTTTCTAACATTTCGACACAGCTGACCGATGGCGGAGGGGTTAGCGTCCCTAACTTCGAAGCAGTAGGTCCCGGGTTCGAATCCGCGTTCGGGCATGGGTGTTCCCTTCTCTCTTTGTGTTTGTCTTTATTTATCACTTCACTTTCGGGGTGAAGATAGTACACCCCCACTGTATGAGACGTCATCTCTTCGCCCATTGTACTAGAGTGGAACAGGGCATAGGCCTAAAGGCAGCCGGGCCTTAATGTTTTTTTAGAAAAATAAAACATTTGGGCCTAACAATAATTAGAAGCAATAAATACATTCTAAATGTTTATGTTAAGTTTGTCATGGATTTACATATCATTTGATGTTTAAAAGCGATGATTTAAATCAAAATGCTATAGTGAAAACTTCATGTTGTAATTTGACATGTGCTCTGAACAATAAATAAAATGAGCAGAATTTCTCTCCATTATAATTTGCATTCTCTTACCATTCTAGTTTTTCCTGCGTGTGTGTGTGGATTTTATATTTTAAAGTTAAAATAACCAGTGTTGTTCATGAAATTTGCTAATATTAACGGATTCTATATTGGCCAATTTCTTGTCGAAGCAATAAGGTTCTTAATTTATATTTTTGCAAGTTCCTAAGAGATGCTCTCTTCTCATCAAATAAACTTTCTTTTAAAATTTTTATTTTATAGCAATGGATATATTTCAAAAGATGTAAAATCTTTCTCTAAATATATATTTCATTATTGGTTAATATAAATTTATAATGAGAGAAAAATAATCAAACTAAAAAATTTGAATTAGAATTTGCTATGCTAATTTTCTAATAAAAATATGAATTTGTTTTCTTTCTTAAATATTTGTGTTTCTTTTTTAAACATGTTGATCGAAACACGCATTCACATTAAATAAATATCAAAATATAACCCTTATAAAAATAGCAAATAACACTATTAAATAAATATTAACATAAGTAAACATCGAAATATCACAGCTGAATATATATTTGAAGGCATTACACTTTAATAGCACTAAAGCTTTAAAACTAAACATCAAGGCAAACAAATTATATAAATATCAAACTATATAATGAAAGCTAAAAATCTTGCAATCTTTGATTAAAACTTCGGATTAGCCATCATTATACCATGGTAATCTTTCCTGCACTGCACACTAGCACCTCTAGCGAACAGCATTGAAAATGTTTTCTACTTCCCTTTCTGAAACTCTCTATCTCAGATCGTAAGACTCTTTTAAGAATTCACGAATTCCATCCCGGGGAGGTAGAGATCTTTTCTCAAACCCCCAGTGGGCCATCGAAATCCGAGGAAACCCTGAGTCTACCCCTTTAGTGTCGCTCCATAAAATACTGGACTTTAAATTCAAAGTATAACTGGACTTCTTGGATTAAAATAGCCAATGAAACTCAGTTTTAATGTCGAAATCTCCTTCTGGGGCTGGAGGAGAGTTAAATAATGGAGAGCCTTTTGGTTGCTTCCTTTGTTATTATGAAGAAAATAACAGTTTGCTGAAGAGGTCATGATTAAATGATTCATAAATATTCATTTGTAGACAAAATATTATAGAGCCGATATTCAAATAAGAATATAATTTTGTCTCAATTTATATTGTTGTTGTTTGTTGTTTTCCCATGACACTTGAACAAGCCATGCTCACTTTTGCCTTTGGCAGTGCGAATTAAGTTAATAGGGAGCGTCTTTCGTTTGGATCAGAGCACCACGAAGGTGAAAGTACGACTTTTGCACTTGTTAAGGTGCCTCGTCATTTTGAACCACGGTCAGGTGACGAGGCCACACCTGAGCTGGCACCCTCCTCTCCACATCCAAGCCACACCAGCGGAAGGACTTTGGACGTTACAGATGAATGTAGACACGTCCCCAACCCACGGAGCTCCAGCAACCCAGTGAAGGAGAGTATACCGTGGTCACCCTCCTAACCACTGCCCGCGGCAAATGATGCTTCACTTTGCTGAGCTTACGGGAAGCGGCGTGAAGCTACTGAGACACTGGAGCTTTCAATTTATATTTTATACCTTATTAATAATGATACTTTCAAAATATAGATATTTTTAACGAAGGCATTACTGCAAATTACTTTGAGACCGTGGACTGGTGAGGAAAAGTCTTTTTTCTCGTTAACGGAAGGTGAAAGGGTTCTATACCCGACACAGCTGAAATTCCATCTTGTTTATTAATATCGATTGGAGTATGTAAAATAGATCGAATTAACAATGTACAATTTCTGGTGAAACTTGATAGGAAGAGGAGGGTGCCAGTTCAAATGTCGATCTCTTCATTTGACTGTGTTTCAAACTAAGCGGTTATTGTCTTGTACTTAGAGTAATTTTGATCTCGGTAGATAGAAACAATTCGAAATATATTGCAAACAAAAAATATAAATTGGTGTCTAATTTATTGAAAAGGAAACTTTTTTGATCATAATATTTATAAAATTATTTAGTAGCATGATCTCGTGCAATTGAATATCCAAATCATTCTTGTTAAAACACACATGCCAAAAACACTAATTTCATTGATATTTTGTTATATTTGTTTTGTTAGATTTTTATTAATAAGGGTGTCGAAATATATAATATGCATTTATTAATAAAATATTGGGTGTAAAACTTTGCTTGAAACTATTGCTTGTCAAATGCAGAAAAATTGGTGATGAATATATTAAAGAAAGATAAAGGGAAAACATATGCAATACAAAAGAAAAATATAACCCATATATAAAATTTTTAAAAAATCCAGTTATTTCATTTAAACACAAAAAATATATATTTTTTAGTTTTAAGATTATGCATACAGTCTCTTTTTAGAAAACATTAAAAATTAAAGAAAATGATAAATTTTACTAGAATCTCCGATTTATCGCTTTTGGCAATATGAGATGTAGACGATTATTGGAGCACTAACATTTTCTTAACGATTATAATATTTATAAAATATTTTCGCAATACATAATTTGTAAGTTAATTTCGAAAGCAATGCATGTTCAATTTAAAATTTACAATGAAATTTTGAATTTAGAGAAAAGCATATCTGAAATACTATACAATTCTTTACATCATTCTATTTTGAATTGAGTTGGGCATTGGCACATTTTATAGAATATTAAATATTATAAGGAAAATATTTAGACTGAAGTAAGCATAAAGTATACATCATACATGGTTTAAAAACATGGATTTACACTCATTTCGAAAGATACCATCTTTTATTGCTTTTATACGGCTTTGTATGTAAAGTTATTTGAAGCAAAAAACTATTTAAAACGTTACTCAGATAGAGTTAAAATTAAAATTATCTCAATGATGCCATTCTAGATGCCCTTAAATATTTAAGAATTATTTCAGTATTAAACGGAAAATGCAGCTGGGCAAAAAGACACTAAATAGAAAAACGAATTTCATTACCTCGGTTAGCAATGGTTGTTGCTACAAGCTGTGTGAGCACCAGTATACATCCTTGTACTTAGCCTAGACTAGAACTCTACGATCTAGGTGGAGAGACCGATGTGGACTGGTTGTTTAGGGTGTCGTTCTCATTATCGAAAGGAAGTGAGTTCAAATCCCGGCATAACCGAAGATCCGTCCTGAGCACCCACCCCGACAAAAGTGTGTGTATGAGTATAAAAGCCAACATTGATTTCCTATTTTTGCAATGGATATTGGGATCAAAGACAAGACCTTCCGCTCGTAAAAACATTGTACTACCGCGAGCCCATGGTAAGGGCCACATTGACTTAGATGGTTGGGGTGTCGTTCTCATTATCGATAAGGTAGTGAGTTCGACACCCGGCTTAACCGAAGATCCGTCGTGTTCGCTAATGGAGGTAGAACACGTTAAAACTAGGGGTTGTCGCAATGTTACTCCAAGTGAAGTGACACCTCTGTGGGCAGCAGGCCAAGCATCGGGGGTCTTCTGCTTGGTCCCCGCTTCAAAATCACGAAATCTCCACTCAGGTGCTTCTAGAAAAGCCCAACTCAGGCCTAGATACAGGGAAGCCTACTAGGGGGAGACTACTGGTTGGAATCTTCGTCATTTAAAAGCAGGGTTTACTATTTTCCCCTTATGAATTTTATAATATAATTTTAAATTCAATGTAAAGTTTCTTTCATTGAAATCTTTAGCCCGAAATCAACCTAATATTCACACAATATTTTATTGAAAAATTATTAAATTTCTGAAATTATATGAGTGCCCCGTACATAAATTGCTGTTTTTTTGAGTTCTACTTTGAGTTATAGAAAAGAGAGAGAGAAAATTGTTTTATGAAATTTAATAAAACAATTTTATTTCTATATCGCAATGGGAGATTATAAAACATGAGTAGCGTTAACAAGCATTCTCTTCTTTGCTTGATATTTAAATTAAACTCCATGGCACGACAGCCCCTGTGGGCCAAGGCCTACAGTGCCCATAACTGTTTTCATGACCGAGGGCCCTGGGGTGCGAAGCATAGTCCAGTTAGGTGGTCAGCCTAACGAGATCCCAGTGTTTCGTTCCCAAGCATGCTTGGTACTCAGTGAATCGACCCACTGCAGGGATGAAAGGCTGAGTCAACCTTGCCCAGCCCGAGGATCGAGCATCGGACCTGTGTCATGGGAGCGTGAAACGCTGCCACTGAGCCACCGGGCTTCCTTGTATGATATTTATACCAATATTTTAATTCATTTTAAGAGCAGCCATTGAACATTTTTATCACATTTTTTTTCAGTAAAAGAGAGACACAGCTGATAATATTTTAAATTAATTTCACATATTTTTATTGATCAATGGGGAAAATTATCAACTGCGTTCTTTAGCATACTTTTTAATTCTTAAATTGGATTCTTTTTATTTTTAGAAAAACAAAGCTGTAATATTCATATATAGTACAATTAGTTTGTACAACATTATTATTTTTATAATAATAATTAAATAATCATAATACTAATCAGTAATATTATGATTATGTAATGTGTACTATTGAATACATATAGTATTACTGCTTTCTAATTCAGTGTAAATATAATGCACGAAATACATTTATAATTCAAAAAGTAGTGATAGAAGATATTGCCTAGAAAGGGATAAAATAATGGCCTACTGAAGCGATTTAGACAAAAAGTTTCTTCCGCAAATGCTGCCCAAATATTTCTTCCTCACTTTGCATATTAAAGGCGCACATATTTGTTAAGTTCCCCTTTATCTCCCAATAGGAGGTCACGTTTAGGGTCAAATATATGACTTCCTAAATTATAAATTCGTTTTCCCCTCACCAAATCAGTTTAAAATTCAATCTAAAACTGCATCGCCGGAAAGGAAGCCCCCTATCCATGAATAAGTAAAAATGTTTTCTAACTCCATCGCAATAAGTTAACCGCTTCGTACCGAGAACCGCTTACAGTCTAGAGTCAAAACATTCCTTCAAGAAGAGTTGAGTTGTTTCTTGACTAATTGATGGTTGAGTTGTTTATTGTTGCGTCTATTCCTCACGTGGTCTAATTAAGTTTGGGTCTCTGTTCATATGCACTAAAGGGGTTGTTTCCTTATCAGAACGGAAATGGCGTTGAGGAAGTAGTGAACTTAACTTTACAAAGTAACATAATATGGTAAACTGAATTTTGTGCTCTGAATTCATTTAAGTAATAATATTTATTTTTTACTTAATTATTTTTTACTTAAAAACTTTATTTATATAATATGAATGTATATTTCATTTTATTTCTTATTAATTAGCATTATTAATTATTTTATTATAGCTCTTAAGAAATATTCTTTTTTTCTGTATTCTCCCCCTATTCACAAATTTAATCATCAGTTTCCAAAAAATTCTTACGAATAAAAGTTTTTCAGATGTATTCATAATAAACCAAAATTTGATTGAAAGACTGACAACTTATTTGTAAAGATATGATATTAAATTTCTATTTGTCTGAAAATTTATAAATTAAATCTATCTTTCTAAGCTATTGAATTTGCAAGCAAGTTAATTAGCAGTAAGCAAACACCAGAAGTTTTCATCCGGCTGTTTGAACTTGATGATGAGTATTTCTATGATAGCACCATTTGATGTTAATTTTAGAATTAAATTGGAGGTAAATTGCAAGAAGTTAAAATAAAAATTAATTTGTTTTTAGTTAATGTGTTTTTTTTAAACAAGTCATAATAGAATACAATAATGAATTCTAAAAATTAAATATAAAATACTTTTATCTAGAACACATTTTCTAACACTTTTTAAAAATATTATGATATAAATATTCCTCATCCGAAAACTTTATAATCAGAATTTTAAAATGTTAGTTTGAGTTTTATATCAGATAAAAAATAAGATTCATTTCAACTCAAAATGGAAGAAAAAATAGGTTAAGTAAGGCTGTTGCTATTCCGCGTCTTCTTATTTAAGAATATTGAAACAGCTAAACACAACCATGGATTGAAAAATAGCACATAATGAATTCAACATCTGAGTTAAAATCTTCTCTTCCCCATATTGTTGCGCTAGCGAAGTGTATTTAATTCTAGAGAATTTTTAGTGTTCATACTAGGACATAATTTAAATTCACAATGATAGGAAATATCTAATAATTTGCAGTTAATGTGTATTTAATAGTATGCAATACTAGGACATAATAAAACATATATAATAATTTCCAGTACTAGGGTATATATGGCGATATATTTAGATCTGGGTTACTTTTAGTCTACCAAAATATTTTGCTACTGATCTTTAAATTACAGTGATTTTTATTTGCACAGATCCCTTCACTTTGATTTGCATATTAGCAGCGAGACCAAGACTATAAAAGCTGGGTGCGAGAGTAGGGAAACCCCCAGCGTTGAATCTCTCGTCTCTCCCGGTCAGAAATGCCTGACAATAACGACTTCCCGGTTGTATCCGGCCGGTCACGTGCTCCGCATCAAGAGGGGTCGCGTTGCCGAGTCCGGTTTATGATGCTCTAATTTTTCCCACCCTTCCCCCTGAATCCAATAGATTATCCCTTGCTTTAGGTGCTTGAAATGCTAACAAGTTGCCTTAATAATAAAGAAAAGTTAAGATTCTAAAATTGAATTTTGTAGGATTATTTTTTTTATTTTGAATGATTGATTAAATATGTTTACCTGTCGTAAACATATTTGTAATGATAAGGTGGGTGTTGCTATAAAAAATCTGATCAAACGTGAACAATTTTAAACTCTTAAATGTATCTTTTTTACCAAGAAATGACTAAAAATTTAGTAACGCATGATTATTTAATATCCTCTCAAGATTTTACAGTAGCAACTTTTGACATTTGTTTTCCAGCTCCGATGCAAATAGGCAGAATCTGATGAAAACAATTTAACTATCAAATGATATTGTACTTTTCGTTTCAAGTTAAAGTCAAACTTTTTTGAAGATTTTCATACAAGAACATTGTTAAAGTTGAAGTATGCCACTCACGTAACAACTGAGTGCTAGGTTAATACATAAATAACCACATCCTTATTCTATGCTTAAAAAGATATCTATGAAATAATTTCTTGTTGTACTTATTTTATTTTATTATTTTCTTTTCTTATTCAAAGAACACACACAAAAATATATAACATGATAAAACAATATAACTATTAGACAAAATTTGAAAATCACTGAAAATACACAATACAAAGAATAAAGCATAGGGACCACGTCTTCATCAGGAGGGAGATGGTCAGTTATGCAAAAAGAGCACTCTTTTCTGACATGCAAGAAAGACAAATGTCTAGAGATCTTCGAGCAATTCCCCCGAAGAGTGTTTGTATTATAAGAAAGAAGCATAAAGATATTTATTTCAAAAACTAAAGAAGATACATATATATCAAAGAAAAGTAAATAAAACCATAGTAGAAAGAAAAGCAGATATAATTTCAAAATAACAATATCAGCAAACCAGAATCCATTTAAATATTAGAATAAAGATAAAGTTGCTAAAATTAAATTTAAAATTGAAATAAAGATATAGTTACCAAGAGTAAAGTTAAAGTAATTTAGAAAAGTTAAAGTAGAAGAAAAAAGTTAAAGTAGTTTAGAAACATGCATTAAATTTAAAATTAAAACGTGTTTAAAAAGATTTAAAGTGAATTTAGGTGTTTTCGGGATTCTTGTAAGAACTTCAATGCACATCAATGTTTCTAAACTACTTTAACTTTTTGAAATTAATTACTTTTGGCAACTTTATTTTTACTCTAATATTTAAATTGATTCTGATTTGCTGGTATTAGTATTTTGAAATTATATCTGTTGTTCTTTCTACAATGGGTTTGTTTACTTTGATATTTATGTATTTTTTTCTTTAATTTTTGAAATAAACATCTTTATACTTCTTTCTTTTAATAGAAACACTCATCAGGGAAATTTCTCGAAATCACATGTCAGAAAAGAGTGTTTATTTTGCATAGCTGAAGCCACCTCCTTCTCGATGAAGACGTGGTCCCTATGCTTTCCTCCTATTCTTTGTATTGTTGTATTTTCAATGATTTTCAAATTTTGTCTTACTAGTTATATCGTTTTTTCATATTTTATATAATTTATAATGACAAATAACTCTTTAGCTGCTTTTGTGCTGGTTAGATTTCCTGTAATATATATGTTTTTTTTGGTATTGTATTTTTAACATTGTTATTATTGCTTTAAAATGTATTTTTTGCCTTATATACATGCATGCACACACACACACATATATATATGAATATATATGTATGTATATAAATATATATATAATATATATACATATAAATATATATATATATATATATATATATATATATATATATATATATATATATATATATATATATATATATATATATATATATATATATATATATATATAAATATATATATATATATATATATATATATATATATATATATATATATATATATATATATATATATATATATATATATATATATATATATATATATATATATATATATATATATATAAAGAGGAACGTTTATTTAGCCACAAATAAAAAGTCTGCCAAAAAGAAATTTCATAATTATCATAATCGACTGTGAAACCAGCAAAAAATAATCTAATATCAGAAGGTTACGGCAAAGCATTTGAACATTCAATTTCTTCATGCGTTCAGGGAGGACTTTCCATCGATAATGTATCGTATTTAAGGAACCGCAATGAAGGAAATCTCCCAAGCTCTCGCGTATGTATTATAATACCATAATTTATAGTATAAGTTGTTTCACAGTAAGTTTCTG
The DNA here is from genome assembly GCA_037975125.1 of Latrodectus hesperus. Taxonomy (NCBI): domain Eukaryota; kingdom Metazoa; phylum Arthropoda; class Arachnida; order Araneae; family Theridiidae; genus Latrodectus; species Latrodectus hesperus. The sequence continues at coordinate 94,793,438 of CM075855.1, read as the reverse complement.
ATTATTGTTTACCAATTCAATTCATTTAGAATGGGAAAATGAGCAATTTTAAAATTTTGAAAATAAATTAGCATGTTGGAATGATATTTATCTGTATTTATTTATTTTGTTATTAGAGTATTGCGATGCTTTTAATGAATATTTTTATTCATATTAATATTTATCTGATTTGCGTTTATTACCAAATAAATTTTTCTCTGAATAAAAAAAGTAAATAAAATGATATCCATCATCATCATTATTCATGGCGCGCCAGCCCAGGATGGGCCAAGGCCTTCTGAACAAGTTTCTTCCAGCCACTTCTACTGGCAGCCAAACTCCTCCAATTTTTGTTCCAAGGACCTTACAGTCTTCTTCGACTGCATCGACCCATCTCAGCTTTGGTCTTCCTCTTCTTCTTACACTGATGGGTTTTGCAAAAAAATTCCTCTCAGTGTTTTATTGTCCTTCATTCCAATAACATGTCCAACCCAATTGAGACGACTTACTTTAATGTGATGTACAACGTCTAGCTCCTTGTACATTCGATAGATTTCTGTATTGTATCATATGCACCAGACATCGTTTTCCTTCGCACCTCCAAAGATACTTCTTAAAATCCTGCGTTCAAATAGGCCCAACAGCCTCTCCTCTCTTACAGTCTAAGTCCAAGTAAAATGATATCCAACGAACACAAAATATTTCAACCTAACCCATTTGCCTCAGTAATTTATATCCCGAAAGCTATTTTTATTCTAAACTCGCGAAAAACGATTCACACCTTTCTGTTATTGAAACCAGCTAAAATGAGAATTTCAAAAATGTTCACCCTTCAAATAAAATCCTTATACACTGTTCCTTGTATAAATGGAAGACATACATTTTCGAACAAAAACGGTAGAAAAGAATACCATCCTCGTAAAGTTGTCAGAAAGCTTGTCCAGCCCTCGTAAAACTGGAGGGGGAGTGTCCGGCAGCAGAGAGACATCTTGATCGTTTCCGGTATCTTTACCGTGCCCGGTGGTCCGGCAACAAAATAAACTGTTCTCTCTCCCCTCCACTGCCAACCTACCGTAATGAAATTAAGTATCCCTTCCACTTCAACGGGGGGTGCAAGATGCCTCTCTCCGGATCGTTTGCATACACCAGGATTTACGGATGCATGGACACATCATGTGGATCCGGAAAAGCGGCTTGCCCTAATGCGATTGGTCATTACAAGTCCGGCGGAAGGACATAATGACAGTGGACGGAATCTGAATGAGAGGGCAGTTCAAATTCCTGAATGCCCTCTGCCCTTCTGATATCGTTTGCATGAGAACAGTTGTTAAAGGTGGCATTCTCCTCTTAAATACCTTCTACGAAAGCAGTCTGAGCATATTTATATCAATAATGGATTAAGATTCTAATTTAGTCTATTGTTTCTCCCATAATTATTGGCGTTTCTTCGTAATATTTTTGCAATCTTTCAATAAAAAAATTTCTAAAATGCAACAGTAGTAAACCTAACTCTGAAGCCCAACAGCAGAAAACGTTTAAAAGCCTTACAGTTGAAGCTGTAAAATCTAACCTTAGAAAAATTTTGTAAGGCATAAGAGTAGAAAACTTTTCTAAAACCTAACAGTGGGAAATAGTTCTAAAATTTAACAGAAGAAAAGTTTTGTAGTGAGTAGCAGTAGAAAGATTTGGTAAACTCTTACTGTTGAAAATAATTATATAGCTTAACAGTAGATAATCTTTGTGAAGAATTTCAGTAGAAAACTTTTGTAAAGTCTAACAGTAGGAAACACTTATAAATTCAAACAGTTCCAGAGCTTAACAGTAGAAAAGTTTTGTAAGCCCTTAGAGTTGATAGCCTAACAGTAGATAACTTTTATGAAGAATTACTGAAAAAACCTTTAGAGCCTCAGAGTAGACAACAATTGTAAGTGTTTTCTGAATATCCATTGCGAATATCAATGAATTCAAATCATGTTAAAAGGGAAAGTAACAGGTAACGATAGATAAAATACAATCGATTCAAAATGTAATATGATGATAATATCAACGTTAGCACAAATGTAATATATACTACAAAAATACATCAAGAGTGTAACAGGTTATAAATACAAAATAAACATAATAATTACTTCAATTTGATAGTTAATCAAATTTAAATATTTATTTTATTTATAAGTAAATAGAATTGCTTGTAGTTAACTAAATTTAAATATTTAACACAAACAGCAATAATTTTATACTTAAAATATCAAAGAAATTGGAAAGTACGAGTTATTCAATAAAAAAGTATTTTAAAATATTTTAATTTTAAGAGTTGGTGGGATATAATTATATCTCTTTACCTGAGATATATACATATAAATATACCAAACGAGAATCCTTAAATTTAAAATATTTAATTAGCAATAACAAAAATAACGCTTAAATAAAGATTCGGTTTAGTTTATAATTTATTTTCTGCAAAATGATCTGAACCTTAGTTTTATTATATTTAATTATTTTTGATTGGTAATATATATATATATATATATATATATATATATATATATATATATATATATATATATATATATATATTGTTACAAATTTGTAAACATTGATTATATTTGTCTTAAAATATCTCAGACAGATCAGAAATTCTCACATTTTGGGCAAAAATTGCGGTATTTAGACGTGTTGTAGTTTAAAAGCGGATTTCCTAATGATTTGGCGACTTGGCGACATTTGGCGATATTCTTGGCGACTTGGCGATGGTTTGCGAGATTCTTGGCGACTTGGCGAGAAATCGATACTTCTGGAAACATCCATCACCTAAGCTCTAGGACCAATATTTTCCGAGATAGCCTAGAAGCTTCCAGAGCCTTGGCGAAATTGGTAGATTTCTCCGCCAAGTCAGGTATAAATACCGCAGCCCGACATGGAATAGTAGTAGAGTTTTGTGTAGACAGTCAGTTAGTGAAGACGATTAGTTGTGACTGCTAGTTGTTCTCTGTCTGAGGTATTTGAGACCTGTGATTAGAAGCTGTTTCTTATTGTATCCGACGAATTGTAGCTGTATAATTGTGATTGTTACAGCGGGAATTTCGTTTATCTAGTGAGATTTTTACGAATAAAAGTCTTGTGTTCATTAAGTGGTTGCTTTATTCAACTCTCAATCGACACGAACCCGTGGAGCTCGGTACAATATATATATATATATATATATATATATATATATATATATATATATATATATATATATATATATGCCACGAAGCCCGATGGCTTTGTGGCAGCGTTTCACACTCCCATGACACAGATTCGAGGTTCGATCCTCGGGCTGGCTAAGGTTGACTCAGCCTTTCATCCCTTCAGTGGGTCGATTAAGTGAGTACCAAGCATGCTTGAGAACTAAATACTGGGGGTCTTACGTTAGGCTGACCACCAAACTGGGACATATGCTTCGCACCCCAGGACCTTTGGTCATGAAAACAGTTATGGGCAATGTAGGCCTTGGCCCACATGGGCTGTCGTGCCATGGAGTTTAGTTTTAGAATGTTCTAACTTAAATGTTTTATGTATTACTTAGTGGAATGCATGTGTATAAGAATATTTTACTACTAATATCAAATAAAAACGACTCGGAGTGTGCATAAAAAATTTCATTTGGAAAATTTTCAAAAATGTATTTATTAATATGTATGAATGATATTTTGCAATAAAAATTATTTATAAAACTTTGATTATAATAAATTCAATTTCACGACTATAGGAATTACAATCATTGTTAACTTCATAATTCTTATTAATCAGTAATAAAAATCAGATTGTATTTATAATCGATGAAAAAATGCATGAGTGTACTTTAGACGAAAAATTTATTTAAATAATGCATTTTTTTAATTTGAAATTAAAGCAGTTATTATATTTAGTTATTATAATTTACATTTGATCAACTGTAAAAAAATCGCAAGCAGAAAGAAAGCGCACACAGATGCATTTTTATATTTAAATGAGATTTTTAGTGTAAAAGGAAAGCCGCCCAACTTGTCTAGAGGTCAGCAGGTTCTGACTGCGGATAGGGAGGTCCTGGATTCGAATCCTGGTTTGGGCATGGATGTACTTTCTTTCTCTATCCTGTCTTTGTCCTTTCCTTGTATGAATGTGGAGTGACATGTATGCCTACCCTATAAAGGGGTCCCTATGGCATGTGTAGTACTGAGGAAGTACGGACTCCACACCAAAATAGGGTTCAGTTGGAAAAGTGTAGCAGCACACCCCTTGTTGCCAGCCTGGCTGGGACACGACAACAACAACAACAGTGTAAAAAGAAAGAATCAAAAATTTAATACGGCTTATCTATTGGAAAATCCGGAAATTCGAAAACCAATCACGCCTATCAAAAAGAGTAAAAATTGAAAATGATTTTGAATTCGATAAATGATTTTAAAAATTCGAAGGAATAAAAGACATAAATTTTCTGCAACTGTTTTAAAGTCTATACGCTTAAAACACAACGTAACAAAATGCACTTAAAAAATTTGCATACTTTCTCCCCCAACCGGAAGTACTTGACCCCTACCTATTAAATTCAAAGCGGGGCTCACGCCATTTTCTTTCGAACGATTTCGCTTTATATTATGTACTGCTATCCCTTTCGCCGGGTATAAATGATTTCGGAAAAAGAACCCGTTAACAGCAAAGGCGTGAACTTCCAATTCAAAATCTATAATTCAGAAGTTTTTGCATCTGGAAAATTCCCCTTTACTTCCGATGTGATTTATTCGAAAGCGGAAGCCATTTTGTTTCTCCGAGCTTGACTGCAGGGAAATTTAAATAATTAAGATGCTTCTTTCAGCGTTGCCACCAAAAAAAGGAGGGATTGAATGAGTAGGGTCCGTCATCTGGGAATGGGGTTAGAATTCGAACATTTTTAAAATCGAATTACTAATTCTTTCCTCCCGTTACTTATTATCCACTTCATTTCACTTCGAACGCTTTAAAATTTGAAAGGGAAACAAATAAATGGTGAAAGTAAACTGGATCGATTAGAATTTAGATTAAATACCAGGCAACACACAGATAAAAACTTTCGTTTTCCGAATTTTTCTTCTGGATGAAATATATGTTTTTTTTTCAGTAAAAAAATAGTAAATTGAGTTATCTCTAGTGTATTTATCTATTAAATATATTTAAAATTACAATAAAAATTCTTATATAATTTCATTATAATTTGTTAACAAAATAACGAAAAAATAAAGAAAATTATTGCAGATTTAAGAGGAAAATATAGTTTATGCAAAAATTTGTTATTGAAAATCATTGATCAATGTTGCCTTTAAAATGTCATTTTCGTACTCACAACCAAAGGATTTGTACTTTGAAATTTATTTCAGCTGTTTTTAGGTTCAATTCCTATTAATTGCTTAATGGACATTTAAACTGATTTCGTATCTTCTTAATTGTAGATTCCAATCGAACTAGTACCAATGTGTAAAATGTCCCTCAGAGTGATGGCAAAACTTAAATTGTTCAAAATAAGCAAACTTCCGAAATTCGTGCCTTTTTTTCTTGGTGATTTAATTATTATGATATTGGGCAAACAGTAATAACTTACAAAGAAATTAGTATAAGAATTTTTTAGGCCGTATAGTAATTTAATAAATACCACATTTTAAAATATCTTTAAATCAGTTTTAAATTATTTGAACTAATAGTTACACAAATATGTAAAAATTATTTGTTAAAATCATATCATTTTGATAAATGATAGAAAATGCAAAGATTGTATACGATAATTTAAAAAAATGTTTTTTAAAAATTATTGTGTTTTATCATATTTTATTGATAAATTAAATTAATAATTTTTATTTATATTAATGCTACTTGTTCACTGTCACAATAATAATTAGGAAATAAATATTTATAGAAAAAAATTATAGTAATATAACAGTATTTGTATTAATTTGTATCGTTGCTCTGTATTTTACTGAGAAAGAAATCGTAATGCAAATAGGATTATTCCATTTAATGTAACACTTGACACCCTTAATCAAACAAACATTTTCATTAAAAAAAGTTATCTTCACAATTTGTATCAAAAATGTATACCTAGGAATAATTGATCATTTTAATATATACTTATATTTATATTTATCGCCAACTTTATTAATATAGTTAAAACATCAATTTCTATTAAAGTTACTTCTATTAAAGCACGTAGCAATTATTCTCACACTCATACTTTAGTTTGTAAGCCAAGTGCTTAGATCATGGGTTCCCAAACTTATTTTCTCGTGGACCACTTTCAAAATTTTACTATTTTTTGTAGACCCCCTGCTGCTGCATTTCTACTGTATTCCCAAAACTCTTAAAATATATCACCCTAAATTGGGGGTGTTAAGAAGGGGAAAAAAGTAGCACATTTCTTGTGTAAAAAAATTACATGCACATTTCTTGTGTAAAAAAAACCACAAGTATTAAAAAATACTTGTGGTTATACAAAATTATAAACATTTATTATTACAAACAATAAACGATTGACAAAAAATCAAGAATGAACTCTGAAATGTAAATCAACAATAAAAAATAGTCATACTTTTAATGAGACGGTACATGGACAGCACTTTGCAAGTCTCGACATGTGTGTACACTTGTACTATTATTTATTTTTCTATTCAAATCTGTGTTTGAACTGAATCTCGAATATTTTTGAGTGCCTACCTAGGGAATGATGCTACCTGCCTACGTTGATAGGTAAATCCTAGCCAAAATGTTTTTTATTATGAAAATCAGAAAAGTTTTCGTGGTCCCTCACTTACAACTTGTGAACCCCTATTTTCTTTTCACATCTATGTGGACCCCTGTGTGCCCTCCTATGGATCCCTGGGGGTCCACCTGGACCACTTTGGGAGCCTATGGTTTAGATGCTTACCCCTAGAATTGTCCAATGTTTTTTTAAAACTATAAATCTTAATCTATAATTCTATTTTGTTTTATGATCGAAATATTTCTGATGTATGTACAATTTTTCTCAGAAACATTTGTGCTCTTGTCTACAGAATAAATCTACTTTAAAAACAGACGTGGCACGAAAATTCAGCGAAAACATCAAAACAAGCATCGCCTCCATGAATGCACGATCGAAAAGGTCAGACTGCTCTTTCCAGATTTGCCAATCGCCTTTTGAAATGGCTCTGTTTCTATAGGAGTAAGAAGATTTTTCCAACATGGAACAAGTGCGCTTCACCAGAACACATTTTGGACAGTCTTCAATTCTCCAGCGCGATGGCTTAATTAGAAATCCTTTGATGTTTTTGGATTTTTTGAGGGTTAATACAATCTCTAGGACCTTGTCTAGCGATCACTAGACACAGAAGATATAAAACAGCAACAAATATTGACGAGCAGTCTATATTCTAATATTATATTGATAGCTTTATTATAATATAATATTGATAGATATTGCCGTCATATGGAATAGATTGTACCCAACATACTTATAGCAGGAAATATAATTTGAAAATAATAATTATATATTAATAAAAAGTAACTATGTTACACCTATGTATTATTGAAGCCGTTGATCAATCTCTATCTCAGTATCAGCAGAAATGTGCTAGCAATGCCAAACGAGCTGGGAAATAAGTAATCTGCCAAGAAGTTTCCCGCGTCAGAGCGAGATTGGCTATTGAGACATCATTCCAAACTACTCAACAGCGAGTAGTTCACTTTTTGCTGATAATACCATATCACGTGCTAACGTGTCATTAGCTATGTTTTAACACATAAACATATTTTTAACTATTTGTTTTGAGGATATTTATGGATTTATTTTATTTGGCGACTTTTTAGCCAATTTTATGCAATTTTTTTTTTTTACTTTTATTTCTTATAGTTTAGCGAATCTTATTTTGACAATCGTACAATTGTGAGGTATCGAGCAATTTGCAACAAAATAATCAATCTATTAAAATGTCACAAAAAATTTAAATACATATTGTCCTATTTCGTTGTTTATAATTTTTATTTTCAATTTTTCCCTTGTTGTTGTTGTTGTCTTGTACCAGCTAGGTTGGCATTATGGGGTAAACTCCTCTACTTTTCCAACTGAACCATATAATTTTCCCCTTGTTCTATTATTATTGGATTTCTTGATTGACAAGTATTGCGAGAGCCTTCTATTTAGTCCCTACTTCTAAATGACGAGGTCTCCCACCAAGCGGTTTTCATTTAACTGACAAAGCTCAATTCTGGTAGGTACAAGGAAGTATACCAGTGTGTACATTTTTTTAATCCTTTTACATGATAATTCTCATAGAACAGATCCTACTCAACAAGTTAATATGTTTACTGACTTCTACACTCGTCCACCAATTTTAGTGGATATTCCACTGGACTTAAGTATAAGTGAAGATTTCTCCTACAATCAAACCTTTACTGCATCTGAACTGCATAATGCTTTGGCAAGATGCAAGAACTCGTCTGTTGGTTCAGATAAGATGTCTGTAAAAATATTAAAAGACATTACTGCTACCAACCTAGATTACTTCCTCTCCCTGATGAATTAATCATGGCTAACAAGTATTGTACCAGAAATATGAAAATCTACCATTGTGATTCAAATTCTAAAACCAGGAAAGATGTCCAATCTTGTGGCATCGTACCGTCCAATATCTCTGACTAGTTTTATATGCAAATTAATGGAAATAATGATTTTGAAGAGATTTATTGACCCTATCAACCATGTCTTTCATCCCATTCATCACGGATTTCTGCCACATTGAAGTTGTAACAACATTTTATCTATCATTCATCATCACATAATTTTAGCCAGAACCTTTTAGAATTTTGTTATTTTGAATTTGTTAATTTTTTTTTTTTTTGAATTTTGAAATTTGTTGTTTCGGTTGCATCAGATATTTCCCAGGCCTATGATTCAGTTTTATAAGATGGCCTTATCTATAAATTACTTAAAGCAAACAGCAAAGGAAATGCTGCTCTGTTGATTCAACAGTTTAACACAACTCGTTATTTTCAAGTAAAGTTTAGAAATAAGCTATCTTCATCAGCCACCTCATATAGGGGAGTTCCACAGTGTGTTATCACCCCTTTCCAATTCTCTCAGTGTTTATGTCAGACCTCTACGATATCCTTCTTTCTACATAAAATGCTTCAAGTACGCAGATGGTACATTTCTAATGCACGAATCAGTTAACTTGGAAAATTTTCAGCTGAAACAAACATCTACACTGGGAATATTGCAAAATTGGTGTCTAGAGTGGAAGTTATTTGTAGGTCCACAAAAATGTTTAGTGATTAACTTTTCCTCAAAACGACAACAATATGTTTTCAACTTGTTCATCAACACTCATCCTATTTACTGGAGTAAAAATATTTGAATTTTGGGATTACATTTCTTGCACAATTTATCTTCCAATTTTCACCATCAATTTCAGGAAAAGAGAGCAGCGTTATCAAAAAGTTGAATGTTATTAAAGGTACTCATCTTCTTCAAATCGTGAAGTTCTATATTGTTTCCTGTCTGGATTATGAATGTCACATATTTTCCACAGCATGTGCAACAGATCACAAGCTCCATGAAATTGTATATCACACTGCGCTAATAATTGCCACAGATCTTCCTAAGTGGACCCCCATGCCCATACTTCTAAAAGAAGAATAACTTCACTTATCTCCAGACATGAAATGCTCTCCTTAAATTTTTACATTCGGAATTTAAGCAAGTTATCACTATCCCTTTGTGCTTCAGTTTGGGAAAAGCTAACTTACAATCAAGTTAATCAAATCCTCCTCTGGCCATTAAAGCCAAATAGTAGCTCAACCAACTAGGAATAAATAAGTCATGCATATTAAAAGATCAAACAGACTGGCCAGAAATGTCAACAAAAATTTTCATCTGTTCCTCGAGTCTCCCTTTTCAGATTAATCATTACCAAAAGATGTAATTGGTAAGCTATTACTCCAGGTTTGTGAGTTGTCACTGCAGGAAAAACATTGATTTTCTCTGATGCTTCCAAACAGAGATCAAATGGGGGAATTGAAATAGTTAATTTTACAAATAGTATGCCAATAACCGGAAAAATTAGTTCCATAAATTATATCTTCTCGGCCGAGGCCATGACATTACTTTTTGCAGTCTCTAAAATCTTAGCTGGACCAAAAAAGAAAGTTATATTCACAAATTCTTTCTCACATCTCTGCTCTTTCGGTTTGTTCCAGGACATCACTGACTATTATTCAACTGCTTCCAGCCCGAATTCTGCAATCTACTCAAAGGTGCTTGTCAATACAGTTAGTTTGTTTCCTTGAACATTTAATGATTGCAGACAATAAAATCGCTCACTCATTGGCGAAAGCAGCAACTGTGAGTCAATATGCTGTACGATCCATTTCTCCAAAAGATCTAGAACAACATATTAGGAACATTTTCTTTAAAGAAAGACTCAACCAATGGAAAAATTTCAGATAAGTTGAAGCGTTTACTCATCTCATATCTATTCGCAAAAATCATAGACTATTAACGAAATCCCGACTGGAAGACGTATGGCTGGCCAGTGCTAGGACAAGATCATTCCCTACCAATTCAGTTCTATTTAGGTTTAATCCCTGGAATATATAGGTTAATCCAAAACATTTGATAATATTTTCCTAGCTTGCCCTTAAAATGAACATCTGAGGAACTTATTACAAAAAAAAATAGGAATAGGAGCATTATCATTTTCTTGGATATTTGGATTATCTTCAAATCCGAAAATTACAATTCTTGCTTGTGATTTCTTACGTCTATCTAAAAGATTTTAATCTTAAAGATATAAAAAGTGAAAATTGTAGCATTTTAAATCCTTGAACTGTTGTCTATCACAAATTTTGTTAATCCAAATTATCTGCTTATATCAAGACATGTGTCTTAGTATTCACCGATTAATTATAAGATTTCAATCGACTTTTCTTAAATAATGTTAGCCAATTGACTAAAACTCCTCTAAATATATCTTCTTCAATCTGAGCTATAAGCATCTTAGTACAGAGCTCCAAAATGTTTTGGATTAACCTATATATTCCAGGTCCGTCATAACCTACCTACTTGTGAGCTTTATGATACGAAGGTTGCATTGATAATTATTACAGAGGAAAAATTATATTTTTGCTTACGGAAAGGAAAAATGAAAATATAAGATTGGTCTCCGTATTGACTTTAGTGCTTTTGTCTGGTTGTTAATAAAGACAAGCAGAGATTTTGTTTCCAAAGTAGTACCATTTAAATTTTTAAGCAAGCTTTCAGTAGGTGATTGGTTAACGAACATAATCCATTAGAAGGCTAAGTTCGCAATCCGAATTATTCGTCAACCGATCATCGAATTACCTTTTTTTTTTTCAAGGATTTTTTTTGAGACTTTTTTGTGAAATCGATTAATTCGTTTTGGGGACCCTAAAAGGAAATTAAAAAAGGGCGTATAATTCCTTATCAAGTTTATAAAAATGAATATATACATATTGTCTTACATATCAATCAGCCCTTTCCATTTTTTGCTTATAGAGAATTAAGGAACATGTCCAATGTCGATTGCTTATCTCTATTTTCAGGATTTTCTGGAAGTAATTATAGCATTTACTCGTTATAAAGGGATCAATGACATTGTTGTTGATGCCGTCTGGAATTCGTTATTCAAGATTACGTATGTCACAGGGTGTGAACAGGGGAGAGGGCAGGCGAAATGAAACTGAGTTTGGTTTTGAATGAAATCATAGTCTAAAACTGATAGTCTACTTTCCTCTTCTTCTTCTATTGACTCGACAAGCCCTGGTGAGCTAAGGACTTCTTTAGAACACTTTTCCACGCCGGCCTTTGCTTGGCGACAGACTTCCAGTTCTTCACTTTTAAAATGCTAAGATCCTCATCTACCGCATCCCACCATCTGAGTTTGGACCGACCCCTTGGTCTTTTCCCAATGGGTTTGTAATACGATATTTTGTATGTCAGGGTGGAGGGGTCTAGGCGGCAAATGTGTCCTGCAAATTTTATACGATTTATCTTGATGGTCTTTATAATGTCATGGTCTTTTAGCATCCTTTAGATCTCAAAGTTGTGGCGATGCCTCCAACAGCCTCCTTCATTGACTGGACCGAAAATCTTCCGAAGGACTTTTCTTTCAAATATGGCTAGTTGGTTTTCATGATTCTTAGTTAGGGTCCAGGTTTCTGATTCATAAGTCAACACCGGTCTTATAATTGTCTTGTATAGTATCATTTTGGTCTGCCTTTTAACTATAGTCTACTTTAGTTGTAAATATTACATTGGAAAAAAATTATTTTACCAATATAGAACTTTGAAGTTCGATAGGCAAGTCACATAATTCAAGAGAGAGGAAAAACAACTTTTGGTCCTTTGGTTTTGTTAGTTCATAAATTCAAATGTTTGTATTAGTGTTGAAATGTGTATAAATGACAACGGACACATAGTATAGGTTTTTTATTAATTTTATTTAAAAAAAAAACAGTTAAAAGATAGTAAATAGTACGTGAGTAAAAGTAATCAGTAAGAGTGAGTAAGTATGAGCTGACAATCAGTCAAACTCCCCTCAGTAGTGAGAGGGGGGCAGGAATTGTTTACAAGGAGGGCGTTGCTGTTCGAGTTTCTCCGCTCGTGCACCAACAGTTTTGGCAAAACTGCCCATTATTCTCCGAGAGCTCGAACGAAGTGTTCGTTAGAATTCGTTTAAATTCGTTATCGGAATATGTCTTCGTTGTGTGTGCCCGAGCACAAATATCTTTCGTGAAAGATTTCATTGCCAGATTTGTTTGCAGTCCGAACCGTTCGTTAGCCGATCACCCATTGTATATATGTCATTTCAGTCTTTCATCCCTTCAGTAGAACGACAAACTGAATACCAAGCATGCTTGTTAACTAAGCACTGTAGCTTTCACCTTAGGCTCACCACCTAACTGGGATATATGCTTCACATACTTAATGTGAGCTCCAGTGGCACAGTAGCTTCACGCCGCTTCCCATAAGCTCAGGAAAGTGGGGCATCATTTGCCGCGGGCAGTGGTTGGGAGGGTGACCACGGTGTACTCTCCTTCACTGGATTGCTGGAGCTCCGTGGATTGGGGACGTGTCCACGTCAATATGTTGACGTCCAAATTCCTTCCGCTGGTGTGACGTGGATGGGGAGAGGAGGGTGCCAGCTCAGGTGTGGCCTCGTCCCCTGACCGTGGTTCAAAATGACGACGCACCTAAAAAGAGCAAAGTCGTACTTTCACCTTCGTGGTGCTCTGATCCAAACGAAAGACGCTCTCTATTGACTTAATTCGCACAGCCAAAGGCATAGCGAGCTTGGCTTGTCCAAGTGTCATAAGCAACAACAACAACATACTTAATGTAGGAAATATAATTTAAAAATAATAATTATTGTAGAAGAAGATAATTACGTTACACACCTATGTATTATTAAAGTCTTTCACCAGAAAATAGATATGGACTGTCATGCCACTATGTTGAGTTTAGTTGTTAAACAATGTTTATTTGGATATAACAATTAGCATATAAATAAATTTTGCTTAATAAATATTATCAAAGAATTTTTTATTTAATCGAGATGTGTTAATCAAAATGTTCGATGAGAAAACTCAGTTGCTTTTCGTAAAATTCATCGTGAAATATAAGTTTGATAAGTTATGCTACATATTTTTGCTATATGTTTTATTTAATATTCAATCCCCAATACATATTGTAAAAATAAATTGTATTTTCGTGATTAATAAGTATGATTAGAGAATATAAGTATAATTGAAAATTTTAGTTCCATAAAGTAGAAGAAAAAACATTTAAATAAAAGAAATTAGTATACAAAATCAAAGACTAAAGAAAATGCAGAATATTAATAAGAGAATAACTACTTATTCTCTTATTAATATACTGCATTTTCTCTACATATATATACTATGTATATATCTATCTGTCTGTCTATCTATCTATATATCTACATATATATATATATATATATATATATATATATATATATATATGTACACACACACACACACACATATATATATATATATATATATATATATATATATATATATATATATATATATATATATATATACACACACATATATATATATCTTTATATTTCTAGTTACTTTAAATTATGTTTTAAAAATTCGAATTTTTCATTTTCCTTTCATCTTAGAACACTTAAATTTGCTTACAACGCATAAAAATGCATATATTTAATACATAAAAGTCAGAGTATGCTTTAAGAAATTGCGGATGAAAAATTCAACAATTTTTAGAAAGGAGTTATTTTTATTTATTTATTATTTTTTTATCCTTTATCCATTGTTTGTGCATGACTTTCAAGTAAACCATTTTTCTGCAAGGCACGGTTGCGATTAAAAATAAAAACTAAGACTTGGATAAGAAATAAAATTTCACAATTCCTCCCCCGCAAAAAAAAAAAAAAAAAAAAAAAAAAAAAAAACCGATCTACATATATAAGTGTGACCCATTTGTGCAAGAATGATTACAGTGCTAAATGCGGCGAAAACTAAACGTAAAGAAGCGCTGCTATTATTCAGTTTTTCGATTACATTATTGCAAGCGATTATAAAACAATTTTCGAATATGAAAGAAAAAGAAAGAATGGAAAAGGGATGTTTTTATTGAAAAATGCAATATAGGGGAAATTAAATTGCGATAAAAGCCTGTCTTTTAACCACGATTTCAAGAAGATGACAGTTTTTATTTTTATAAAATAAAAAAAAAATGTTCTACAATTTTTTTAAACTATTTTGCTTGAAATATGTCATAAAATAAGTTGTTCTACTTTTGTAAAAATCTTTTTTTCCTTCCTAGCTAAATATCTCTCGTTTCTATTTATTTTTTCCTTGCATGCTTTCATTTTAATAAATTTATTTCAATATTTAGAAAATTTCTTCGTCTCAAGTAATAAGATTAAAAATGAAATTCTTTGACTGATTACAGTAGATTTCAGGATTTTGCTTCAATTCACTTTTTTTAAAAAAAATATAACTCCATATATTTAGAGGAAGTAAATTCAATAAAAAACTATTCGTTGTTATAAAAAAATAAATATTCTTCAGGTTTTAAAAACGTGTATTTCGCTTTAAAATTCTGAGCTTAAATTTTTTACACATACTTTAAAATAACTAAACTTTTTCTTACTATTAATTTTATAACAATCAATACGTTAAGATTAACTAATTGATAAGTCTGTCTAAAAATTAAAATAATTATTAGTATTTTATTTTATGTGTACGTGTTTATTTATTTACATATTTTACCCTGACATATGTACCTAATATATTTTAAACGCAGTCATAGTTTGATGTAAATAAAAAAAAGTTATTTAAAATTAATTTAACAACACATTTTCCTGATATTTTTTTGTCTTAGTATTGGAAAATTTAAAAAAAATTTCAAATTTAAATAAAACCATTGAATGATTTTTTCGGAGAGAGTAGTACATAAAGAAAAAGAAATGAATTTTCCTTTAAATTCTTCTGACTTAATTAAAAATAATTATTGTAAAGAGGAATCAGTCGCTCTTCTCTTTGTATGCTAGGAAATTGAAATAAACAGTTTGAAAATTGAGGAGTTTCTGTCTTTGTAAACCATAACATTTGGCATCGAACTCTGGATAATATGGCTAGAAACAGGTGCTTAATAAAAAAATTTCAATAAGAATTACAGAATACGCACAAATTCTAGAATACAGAATACTCATAAGTTTATATTTCACTCTAATGGATTAATTTTACACTCCAACGCTAATCGAAATGTGAATAAATGTTTCTCAAGTAAAATATATTGAATTTTATTTCATGCTCGTTTTAGTTTGTTCATTTATACTGAGACCGATACCACTAAAAAAAACAACCATCATATCATTTTGAATCTATGTCAATTGATAAAGTTGGTATAAAATTTGGCATCATTCTCGACAAACTTTCAAATCAACAGGTGGAATTAAGACCAATAAATATTTAACATGTTCATGCTCAGAGAAATTAGCTCCTCAGGGAATATTTAACGTCATTTAACATTGTAGTCTTCAACTATTTTTGGAATCAAAACCCCACCATGATCATCCATCATGTCACTTTCAAATAAAATTTTGCCAAGAATAAATGACATCTTGAATCAATTTAGTCTTGTTTTAACTAAGAAAGTAAATCTTGGTCTTCAATTAAGAAATTCAGAGGTCAATACCTGTCTTGAGCATATATTCTCGTAATGGTTTGAAGTTCAATTTCAATTGTAAGTACTGGTCGAATATTCTTTTGGATGCCAAAACTTAACTGCAGAAAGACAAAAATATTGAACGAGGCTTCAGTTGTTGCTTCTCCTCTCTTGGAGCAGCAGAGCTGGATCAGGTCTATGAGCCCACTTACCATTACCACTAGGAGCTCTTAACTGCCTGCCAGACAAGATAAAATGTGGCCAGGAGACACCTGGCGAGGCTTATTTATTCTTTTGGTATATTGCGTTCTTTCCCAACTGTTTTTTCTCTTTCAGACTTTGAACACAGACAACTATCTCACCCTTTTGAATCGTATTCAAGTATCATGGTTCGATGACCAAGTTTACACTTGGCATTTAAGGAAGGGATTTCAATGAAATAATTTAATAGAGCATTTCGCCGCCTACCCTGTGTAATGGTCAGAGTGCCTGAATGCGGATAGGGAGGTCCTGGGTTCGAATCCCAGTTCGGACGTGGAAGTATTTCCTCTCTATGTCTATCCTGTCTTTGTTCTTTCTTTGTATGAATGGTTGCCTACCCTATAAACGGGTTCCTATGGCATTTGTATACTGAGGAAGTAGGACTCCATACCAAAAGAGGATTCAGTTGGAAAAGTGGAGCAGCGCACCCCATATTGTCAGCTTGGCTGGCACAAGACAACAACAACAACAATAGAGCATTTCACTTGAAATCAGTTTCATTTTCAAAGTATTTCAACATAATGAGGTGAGATACTTTGGTGGTATTTACTATTTTATAGCTGTCATTATGGCGCAAAATTTCACTTTCATATCGCAAGCAGATTGATCCCAAATTACAGAAAAAGGAACGGATCATGTATCAAAACAAATTCTCTTTCTCTATAATGAGTCTGATAACATTAGACTATTGTTACGAA
The DNA here is from genome assembly GCA_037975125.1 of Latrodectus hesperus. Taxonomy (NCBI): domain Eukaryota; kingdom Metazoa; phylum Arthropoda; class Arachnida; order Araneae; family Theridiidae; genus Latrodectus; species Latrodectus hesperus. The sequence continues at coordinate 94,776,290 of CM075855.1, read as the reverse complement.
AATTGTGAATAGTAAAAATATTTGTAGGAATGACTTATATCTTTGTTTAATTACTTGCTTAATTTGTGTGAAATTATTGTCTAAACGCGCTTATTCTGCGAAAACAATGGTTTTCAAAGGTGAAATATAAGTCTATGAAATCTAAAATTGCTTAGTTAATAAACATACGTCAATAGTGAAGTGTCGAATCCATAGAACCAAGATTAGCCAAATTACAATAGGCTTATTATAGGAATGTTCTAGAAACGTCTGTGGCCTATATCGAAGAAGTATAAACATAGGCCAGAGCCAAGCAGTAAGTTGAAAGTTAAGCAAAAATGCCTGATTTATCAGTCCTGAAAGTTGTTGCACTAACGTCATAGTGTTGCATTCCTCTATTGCACCTGTTATCTTCTGCTGTACCCCAGCAAAGAAGGGAGTTATTTGAAAGTTAAAAAAGGAAGGAGATTAAAGGAAAATTAGGACGCCTGAGCTATCAGTCTGAAAGTTGTCTTCTTATTTCTTATCCCCTGGTCTGAATCAGACCAGGTCCATGACATCCTTCGCCTTCATAGAATCGAAGACAGCTCCAGGGCTGTGTAAAAGTTCACGCTTTGAAAAGCCGATGCATTTTTGTAGGTGTTCTGGACTGGCTTCGTTAGCATTGCACGAAGTGCAGGTGGGAAAGATTCGTTTACCCTGGGAGAACCGTAGAGTCCGAAGATAGCCGGATCTGAGTCTGGACAAGGCAGTCTGATCACGCCTTTCACCGTCGAAACTCAAAGATCTCCCAGCATCAGAGCCACAGTACCAAGGATGAGACGGCGGAATTTTCCAAGATGAGTTGGCAAGAGCCTTACTCCTAGAGAAGATTTCTTGGAATGTCAGCGGATCAGCAGAACAAAGAGGCAGCGATGAAAGTTGTTGTTACACCATCATGCTTCCCTGTACCTAGTCTAAAGTTGGGCTCTAACATTTAAATGGAAGCAGCCGCAAGGGAATCTTCTTCATTTAGAAGCATGGACCGAATAGAAGATATCACCAATATTTAAACCTGTCGTCCTAGAGGTATAATGTCACTTGGAGGATAATACAATATGCTTAACAGCCTTTAATGAACACGACGAATCTTCGGTTAAGCTGGGATTCGAACTCACTACTTTCCGATAGTGAAAGCAATGCTTTAGCTTAACAATTCCTCATAGCCATACTTTCTGAAAACTGTGTTTAGTTCTTGTATTGTAGAAACCGAATAGGCTTTCAGCCTGGGTAAAGGCTTCAAACTGAGGTAATTTCAGTTATTGTAACCGAGAGTTTAGCTAAAAGAAAATTTATCTATATTATTGGATCACCACTTCCTCTTTTTCACGAAGAAAATCTAAGCACTATAAATCCTAAAACTGACAACATTTATCAAGAGCAAAAATTGATATTAGAGTGATAAGAACAAACTAAATAAACCGAATCGACACAAAGTGATAATTTGTAGACGTTAAATTTTACTAATGGATTTCAAATGGCGATGATTAGCAGGTGTTGCTTGATATATTTCATTAGATTGAAAAGATTTTTGAGAAATTAATGTGTATATTGTTTATTCCTCAGCATCTATACACATATAATTTTGAAACGCATTTGTTTCTTTTGTTCGCCGTTTCGCTGATAACAAACATGAATCTTACTGCTGTTAATAACGGGATACGGCTTTCCTCAAACCAATTACCACTTCTTATTCCCACGTGTTGATTACAGGTTCCAACGTTGCACTTCCAAAAAATCTGTTTTCCAAAATAAAGCCTTATCGGGTGAGAGGTGGTACATTTCCTAACGTCTGGTAAAATGTTGTATTTCTGTAAAAGTGTAACGGAATCTCTTTTTCGGTAAAATCCCAGATTCGCATTTTAATATTCTACCTTGCCATTTTCAAAGAACAGTTAGGCTGAGAAAGGTGGCAAGCAGGGAAATTTGAAAAAAAGCACATGGTTGCCAATTCACCGCTTTAGATGCGTGAGACATTAGGGTTGCCAATTTGGCAAGTTATCCCGGAGGTTGTCATGGTTGCGATAATACGTAAGTATCGGAAAAAGATAAATTTTAAAGGTGTATAGTTGCCTATAATACATTGTGTAAAATAGTTTATGATAATAATTTGAATGTAAATTAAAATAATATAATATGTATTACAAAAACAACAGTAGAATTATTACTTTACGAAATAAATTATTAATAAAATAATTAATAAAAAAGGTATTATAATTTTTACTAGATACGTTTTTAAAATTTGTCGTCATAAAAAAAGTGCTGTGGCACAGTGGTTGAGAATCATTTTATTTGATGCATCTCTCTCTCTCGACGATTCTTTATTTATTAACTTCAACCGAGAGTTCTGAATGCAGTTTACCCCAAAGTCATTAAATATTATCAAAATTAATTCAGAGATTCCAATGAGGAGAGCGAGTTCATTTTAGATGTGTGCGTGTTGGATTTTTTTATTAAATTCAATATATAACTACAGAATTCTTATTCCTTAAGCTTTTTAAAAATTAAATTTTTGATTGAAATTCTATTATTTTGTAGTTTTTTAATTATTTCTCCTTTTGCACTGATATGAAAGGTGTTTTGTATTTTCATTTATTATAATGAGATATTCGCATTGCAACTTTATACGAATATCTCATTATATTTTCTGTTTGGAGCTTTATCATTTACCTTTTATTTTAATTCTTTGTATATATTCAGCTTATTCACTTCTAATTGTAACTTCAACTTTAAAGAGTTGCTTAGCGATAGGAGGATGTTGTTTAACTCTTTTTAGCAATATCCTTCTCATTTAAATTGTTACTCATTTGGTATCGACAAGAGTTAAATTGTAAAACAAAAAATTTTCACACTGTGGGTAAGATCATCTGTCATTGTTGCGCGACATTTCGATATACACTGTATAAACCACCTTTCAATAAGACATTTTCCTTGGTAGTGGGGCGTATTTATATATGCCCCACTGTCTGTGAGAACATATCACAAGAGAGGAAAGCGAGAAAACTCCCAAGCACACGCCCTGCCGGATGTGCACACAGAAACTATACCAGAGTAACTTCCATTTTTCTTTGTTCATTGACTGAGATTGAAACCCGAAATTTTCTCAATGAACAGCATTTTCTTACTACTAGGCTACTGCCATTATTGAAATTTGCATTGTTGTTGTTGTTGTCGTGTGCCAGCTTAGGCTGGCAACATGGGGTGCGCTGCTCCACTTTTCCAACTGAACCCTATTTTGGTGTGGAGTCCGACTGCCTCAGTACACACATGCCATAGGGACCCGTTTATAGGATAGGCAACCATTCACTCCACATTCATACAATGAAGGGACAAATACAGGATAGAGAGAGAGAGAGAGAGAGAAGTACATTCATGCCAGAACCGGGATTCGAACCCAGGACCTTCTTATCCGCAGTCAGGCACACTGACCACAAGACAAGTTGGGCGGTAAAATTTACATTAATGCCGCATTTTATTTTCCATCTACAAGTTTCTCCTCTAATGATCTTTTTCGCAATTGTTCTTTAAATACCGCCAATTTTAAATGAGTGCAGTAAAATGTACATTATACTTCATTTTGTGAAATAATGTAGCTTTTTTTGTTTTTATTTCCGCTTTTAATTCGTGTTTGCTTTAATCTTTGTATTTCTTATCTATTGTGAAAGGCAGAGGAAATAATTAACACTGTTTCAGAATGTTTACAGAAATAAATTATAGAAATCCTTTTCTCTTTGTTTACTTCATGAGCTTCTATTCATCTCTTTTCTCAAATGTCTTTTTTAACCTAATCCTTTTTACACCTTTTAATTTAAACTTTTGCCGACCAACTTGTCTAGTGGTCAGCATGCCTGACTGCGGATAAAGAGATCCTGGGTTCGAATCCCGGTTCGGGCATGGATGTACTTTCTCTCTCTATCTATCCTGTCTTTATCCTTTCCTTATATGAATGGTTGCCTACCCTATAAACGGGTCCCTATAGCATATATGTACTGAGGAAGTCGGACTCCACACCAAAATATGACTCAGTTGAATAAATTAGAACAGTCGCACACTATGTTGCCATCCTAGCTAGCATGTTAATAATAACTTGAACTATTTCCTTAATCTTTTTGTATACTTTTACACATATTTACTTTTACACACACACACATCACACTTACATCACATATATATATATATATATATATATATATATATATATATATATATATATATATATATATATATATATATGCAGTTGCCCCGTGTCTTGTTGTAACACGTTAAATACGAGGGCCGCCTTTCGATTAATGCAAGCAGGAATTCCCCAAATTAACGACTGAAGCCAAATGGGAAAGCGTCCTAAAACTCTTTATTATCTATCGTTTTCTGGCCGCCACCGATAAATACATTCAGGGTTCGTTTAGGATATCCTATTGAGTACCCTCAAACCTTATCAAGCACTATATCACTCGGCCTGCTTCCACTTGTTACATTCCAGCGCGATGCCGCTCTTCGGCCCTATCAAGGCTGAACAGCTCAAATGACCAGCGCAAAGAAATACCAACTTTTCCTATCTTTTGTGAAAGGGTTTATAGGTTTGTCAGAAGGAAGAGAACATCGCCAAATTGGCGGAAGAAAAAAATTCCAAGCTATAAGTTTGGTAGAGTAAAATTTGATAAAATGGAAAAATACATACGTTAACGTTAAACATTGAAAGAGGGGGCTTTGGGAAAATTGCCGCCTAGAAGTCCAAGAGAGTTTAACTTATAAAAAAGATTGAGTAACTACATTTGTGCTAAAAAACAACTGACAATGCAAAGAAAAACCATTAAATCGTGTTTAATTTACATTTCCCAAAATAAAATTTTTTTTAACTTATTCACTTGGGCAGAAAAATTATGAACGCAAAATATTGATTGAAGGACATATATTAATTGGAAAGTGTTATTTTTCTGTCCAATGAGTGCTAAAAAATAAGAGTTTTGGAAAAATACATGTTAAAATTGACCCGCAGATTCGATAAAGACCATAATTTTGGTTAGGCTCACCTATCAAACTTTTAAAAAATCCCATGGCAACTGAGGTAAGAAAGTTGGTTAATGTCAGTTCATATGTCAATCTCTGTCTTTATTGAGGGTTCAGAATTAGAAGGTATTTAGCAATGCTAAGATATATCTAATTTTTAGAAACATTTATCTGGAAAGGTATTTCATTAAAAAAAATGTAAAAGTCGCAGTAAATATGACAGGGCTACCACGGAAAGCGGATTCTCATTTTTAGTGACAATCAAGCCGCTTTATATGCGCTCAGTTCTTTCGAAATCAAATCTAAAATTATTTTGGAATGCAGAAACATTTTTACAGAACTGGCAACTAGAAACAAGGTGATCCTTGTATGGGTGCCAGGGCACAAAGGTATCGAAGGTAATGAAAGGGCTGATGAGCTTGCTAAACAAGGATCGTCTTTTGTTCCCATTGGTGCAGAACCTTTTTGTGGGATCCATTTGAAGACCGCAAAAACCAATGTTCTTAGATGGGAGAGACGGAAGATGTATGAAGCTTGGCTCAACACTCCTGGTCAAACCCACGCTAAAAGTATGATCTGTGGATCATCAGCGAGGATTGCCTCTGAAATTCTTAGATGCTCTAGGCAGAAGATACGTTTCAACGTAGGCTTCATAACTGGGCACTATTATTTCAGAAAACGCCTCCATAAAATGGGACTGTTTCAGCAAGACCCTATCTGCAGGAAATGTCATACGCAAGAGGAAACGGCCAAGCATATCATTTACGAATGCGAGGCTCTTGCCCTCCCTAGATTAACTTCTTTAGGCATCATCCTTACTAGAGAGTTACACCTAGACTCCATGAAAGGTTTATCGGACTTTATGAATAAAGTGGGTGACCCGAGCCACTGGAACTAGGAAACATTGGGTTTGGAGTGAATAGTACAAAATGCTGATAAAAGGAGAGGTGCCCAATGACATACAAACCCAACTCTAAGAAGAAGAAGAAATATGACAAGGGAATATGAATTTTTTTATTGTCATGTATTTAAGTGATATTCTGTTGTATTTTTAATTTTTTAAATTTCTAAATAATCATTTTTTAAAATAAATATAAAAACATTAACTAACTTTAAATTTTAATCTTAGTTCATACAATCAATTAAAAAAACTGTAAAATAAATCTTCATTAGCTTCATTTATAAACTATTACATTAAATAATGCGCAATACTGATTCGTTGCTTAAAATATAACAAATAGTACAGCCATAATAATGGAATGGAGCTGCCGTGAGTGGCTTTTCCACTTATTTTATAAATAACAAATTCGAAAAGAAAATTGATATAAAATAAGAATTAAAAAATATTTTTTGCTTCTATCAGAGAAAAATCATATCTACCTATTATTACAACAGTGTTGATGCTTTGCTATAGGATTTGAACTTGTTATATCTGAGTGGAAAAGCAAAATGTTTTCTTCAAGTTTGTTTTCTATTCTTTTCAAAATGTTTTCTATGTTTATTACTTACAAGATAAAATCTAGTTATTTGTCTGTGGCATTATATTATGCTAAAAGATTAACTTTCAGCTGCTTGTTTCTCTCCGTCATCATTCCAAAGCAGACAACAGCTTCTTCATCATCATCCTAATCAGGTGACGAAGGTGACAACCGCTAGCAGGTTTCTTCCTATCTTATTATTATCATCAAAGAAGATGGATTGTAAAGATTTCAAAATATTCCCCTTTTAGCAGCCACTATCATTCTCAGCATAAATGTCTTCGGTTGAGTAAGGTATGGAACCCTCAACCCTTTAAAGTCTATCTCAACTTTTCTTCTTCTTCTTAGAGTTGGGTTTGTATGTCATTAGCACCTCTGCTTTAATCAGCATTTTGTACTGTTAACTCCAAACCCAATGTTTCCTAGTTCCAGTGGCTTGGGTCACCCACTTTATTCATTAAGTCCGATAACCCTTTCATGGAGTCTAGGTGTCACTCTTTAGTATGGATGATGCCTAAAGAAGTTCATCTAGGGAGGGCAAGAGCCTCGCATTCGTAAATGATATGCTTGGCCGTTTTCTCAACCTTTACTATTGTTACAAGTCTATTGTTATGTGAATTCCGTTTTTTTTTTTTTTTCTGTCTTTGAATTTTTACATGTTTTGTCTGGCTGCCATTTAGAAAATTTCTAGATCTTATTTACTCTGTTGTTCTCGATGCGAATTGAAATCTAAACTTGAAGCCAAGATCATTATACATTTTCTTTTTAAACCCACAGCATCCTGGTAAGGTATAACTTTAATTTCAAATATATAAACTATACCGGATTTGATTTTTGAACAAAGCAAAGATTTTCACATTTATGAGACCAGTACACGATAAATATTTGTAGGATCTGCTGTTTTTCCACCATTAGTGTGCTATGGAAATCTGTAAGGGAATGACGCAGTCTTAAAAGTTTACCTCATCACTTAACTGTGGTTTGAAATTACGAGGCGATAAGCTGCTTCTCGTGGTGGATTTGTAAAAAAAAGCGTCGTTTTCGTGATAGAAAGGTAGTAGGTTCCTTACCAGACCCAGCCAAAGATGCATCATATTCATAATGGTGACTGGTTGAGGTCTTTCCGCTTATGTGACGTGATATGGAGAGGAATGGCTAGCTCGGATGTCGAACTCGTCCCATGAGAGTGAGTCAAAAATACTAGATGATTGGCTGTATTTGGAGGTTTTAAATCAGTAGAAATACAGGAAACGTATTGCAAACAACGCAAATATTAGTATCATTCTAATCATCTAGTTGCTTAGATTCACATCATGCCGAATATTGTATTAAAAATAAAAATCGCATCATTGGCAGAATTCATAACTAAACAGAAAACTTAATTGTAAAAAATCACGTTTGTAATATAGAACACATTGATCTTCTTTATTATATCTAAATGATATTTCTTACTGTCCACAGTTCCATCAACTATCGAAATGATAACCTTTTTGCCTGAATCGGGGATCAAACTGAGAACCTTTCACTCACAAAAATATTGCTTTCATTCTGTGGATTGGGGCGCTCCGTGGCTGAGTGGTCAAAGCATCACTCCGCTAATCGCTTGAGAGCGTAGGAGTATGGGTTTGATTCCCACCGTGGCCTTGGGTGTTTTCTTCGTTATTCTTCTGTGGTTGTACATCTGTCATTGTGCTATTTGTCCTATTATCGACGAAGACTTACAAGCGGATCTCAAGAATCAAGCATACAAGTCTGAATATATGTAATGTAATAAATAAAATCATTTTGTGGGTTTTCTCTAGCTGAAAAAAGTTCAGAAAGATCACTTCTAAAAATTTCAATTAAATTGTGTGTTGGCGCTAGTTTGGCGACCTTTCTTCCCCCAGCAACCCGAATGTCCGAGACTGAGAATTCACACTTCGGTATCAGCAGCGGCGGTGGACGTCAATAAGCCGACTTTACGACCTCCTAAATCGGCGTTTACGAGTCTCGGTGTCACCGGACACTCGCTACTTTACGACATCGAGCCGGTCCCGGACTCCCGGACACGCATGGACGAGCTTTTACTCCTCTTCGGTACTTATGCATCTGGCTTTTGTCGCAGCGGCGGATTCATTGGCGTGGAAGGAGGAGATTGCGTCCCGAAAAGCAGAATTAAGCCGGGATTGCCCTTCTAATGGAAGGCGAAGATAGTGGGAATTTGTGAAAATTGTGATATGAGTGGGAGGAGAGTGTACTTAGGTCAAGACGACCTCCAAGTGAATTAAGTGAATTAGGCTTGTTGCCCGTTATCTAAAGTTTAACTTTCCTTTGCTAAGAATTTGGAAGTAGTAAATTACAAGGCATAGATTAGAAGCAAGATAAGTTTTAAGTTTTCCTCTATTCGTGAGTTGAGCCATTGTTACCTGACAATGAAAAAGTACCAGTCTTTCAACTGAAAGGTAGTGAGTTCGATACTCGATCCAGTGGACTGTCACATGGAATGATCTCAAGGACTCTAAAATCTCTGCAAGGTCCTATAAACCGTTCTCGTTTAATTGCTGTATGAACAAGTGGTGGGTATCTCAGGTCGCAGATGTACCAGAAACCAGAACTATACCAATGAGAAATATCGTTAATGAAAATAAAAACAATCAAAATCTTGAGAATTTTATTGGTTATCAGTAAAATTGACAAAACATGTTTAAACAGGGGGTGGGGCTCACCGTAGTCAGGTGGTAAGCGCTCTTTCGATCTCTGCCACTGTTGAGAAATGGGAGATGTATATTGAGTATCTAACTTTTGCATGCTTATATATCGGGTTGGGTGATTGAGAATTTCCTGGTTTCCTCCCTTGCGATGTATGAATGTACACATTATTTATGAAATGCCCTCTCAGAAAATATGGTGGACCTCTCAGACCCTCTCAGAAATACCTCACAACAACCTTCAGTTGTCCAATTTTTCTTTGACAAAATAACTCATAAACGACATGAAGCAAATATGAAATAAAATTCCCATTAGTCATGCATTTTCGATTTGTGAATACAATAAAAATTGAAATTTTTATTGAATATTTTGAGATGTATTGATAGAAATTAGCAGGTTCACTAGCACTCTGTCCAACGATTCAAAAGTTCATAAATTCGATCTCCATCACAGACTTAGACATTTGTAGGGGCTTGGAATTCATATCAAATTGTAGATGCTGGCATAATTATCCATTATAAGCAAAATTTGACCATTGAGGGAGCACTAAAACAAGGAAGTAAATTAAAATTAGAAAAAATTAATTTGATGATAATTTATTTTAGAGTTAAATATATCATATCTCTTATTATTTGATGTCATAAATTTAGTGCGCTATAAGAAACCATTTTCTTTGTTGATTATTAGCGAATTTATTTGTTTGCTCTAAATCAAAGCAGATTTATGTAAAACATGAAAAAAATATGTCATGTCTGAAGCTTTGACATGATAAAAATTTTGCATTGTAATGAACTATTTACTTTGTTGATTAATTGCACATACATTTGTTATGCAAATTTATTTGCGGATTTATATAAAAAAAAATTTTTCCAATGGCGGGGCACTTGAGGGTTGAACCCTATGCCACAACAAGGCCAGAAACTGCTACTCATTTGTCGTTAGCCAGCGGGCACCTGTGAACCAAATCATGGAGGCGAGTAGCGTTACCCGCGGCATACCACCACAAACCCGTTTATAGGGGAGGCCACATTCATACAACAACACAGAAGAAAGGACAGAGAGAAGAGAGAAGGAAAGAAACATCCATGCCCGATCCGGGACTCGAACCTGGGACCCACAGCTCAGGAGTCAGGAAGGCTAACCACTCAGCCATCGGTCGGCTTATATAAGACGTTATTTTATGAGAAATATGTAAAATATTTTACTCCGATGTCATAAAAAGAAGGTAATAAACCATTTATTGACTATTGGCCTGTATATTTGTTGCAATTTGAAGCCAACTTAATTACATTGATTTTTCTAAAACGGCAAGAAATGTGTTCTATCTCTTATTCTAATTTTGTAAACATACTGTGTCATAATAGCATTTTTTCTTTGTTTACGTATTAATTTCTTATAAAATAAAACTTATATATATATATATGTGTGTGTGTGTGTGTACGTATGTATATATGTATGTAGGTTTGTATGTATGTATGTATGTATGTATATATATATATATATATATATATATATATATATATATATATATATATATATATATATATATATATATATATATATATATATATATAAAAATTTCGTGTCACGATGTATGTTCCCGATAAACTCCGAAACTACTGCACGGATTTTGATAAAATTTTGTAACCATTTATAATATAGTCCAACTTAAAAGATAGAATAGTTTTTATCTCTTAATTATTATTCTCAATATTTATTATACGACATTAATGTTTATTTATTGTTTAGTTCTGTAAGTTCCTAATAGATGGCGGTTTAACATCTAAGTTGCACAGGTATTCGGCAGATGGCGACGTGTTTATTTTTCTAGATTATACATCTTCGAGAAAATTAACGTATATTATATACATATACAATGGGAAAAAAGTCTCCGTACGCAGATACAAATGCAAATCAAAGTTTAATAATGTAACATTTATTCAAATTAAAAGGATGATAATACTGACAAAATTAAATAATAAATCTTAAAAACTCAAAAAATGCCGTAAGTATGGAACAAAAAAGTCTCCGTACGGTGCCCTAGCACGCGAAAAAAGTTTACAAAAATGCAGAATACATTTAACAAAAATGCATTTAATGAACATTGGGCCCAACTTTGGCCTTTATCACCTCTCTTAGACGTTGTGGCATTCCCCCTACAAGTGTTTTTGTTGTTTCGGGAGAAATATTCCGCCAAATGCTACATATGACACTTTTAAGTTCATTTTTGTTTTTTATGTCATATTTTTTAAATTGTCGGCCAATTTCTTCCCACAAATGTTCGACGGGACTTAAATCAGGTGACGGAGGGCTATGAAGTTGTTGTTTAACATTTTAAAGGCACCACTCTTGGCAAATCTTAGAAGTGTGCTTAGGGTTGTTGTCCCGCTGAAAAGTAAACCCAGTTTCAAGAGATAGTTTGCCAAACTGGCAGCCGAATGGTTAGCGCTCTTGCCTTCGGTTCAACAGTTCGTGGGTTAGATGCTTGTAGTGGTTCGGAATCCACTTTAAACCGCAGGTCCCGGTCTAATTAGCCCTCGTGTGCAAAAAATGACCGTTGAGCGACAAACAAACCAAACCAAGGGATAGTTTATCTGCGCTCGATAACACATTTTGTTTAAGAGTATCCAGATATCTATATCGATCCATATTTCCTTCGATGAATTACAAATTTCCCACTCCAGAAGCATTCTTACACCCTCACATCATAACACCGCCTCCACCGTGCTTCACAGTTCCGCATAAATTATTAGTTAGCATTTGTTCATTTGTGGTTTTCTCCACACCATAACTCGCCCATCTGACCCATGAATGTTGGTCAAATGACCCAAAAAGATAATGGCTTGCTTACATGCTTCTTTGAAAACTCGAGGCGCTTTTTCCTGTTGCGCAAACTTATATAGGGTTTCTTCCAGGCTGCACGTCCGTGATAACCGCTTTCTTTTAATGACATTTCTCACGGTTTCAGTTGAGACTTTAATGTTGTTGTTGTTGTTGTTGTCGTGTGCCAGCCAGGGTGGCAAATATGGGGTGCGCTGCTCCACTTTTCCAATTGCACCCTATTTTGTTGTGGAGTCCGACTTCCTCAGTACACACATGCCATAGGGACCCGTTTATAGGGTAGGCAACCATTCACAACACATTCATACAAGGAAAGGACAAAGACAGGATAGATAGAGAGCTAGAAAGTACATGCATGCCCGAACCGGGATTCGAACCCAGGACCTCCCTATCCTCAGTCAGACACGCTGACCACAAGACAAGTTGGGCGGATAATGTTGTAAATAACCATTAAATCAGCTATCAACTGCGGTGCACTAATTCGTGGATTTTCTTGAACTTGGCGTATGATGTTTCTTTTATGCACGTGATTTAATTTTGTCACCCTCCCGGATCGAGCTCTATCCTCAACTGAATGAAGTTTACGATATCTTTCAATGATATATTGTACAGTAGACTTCGATTTTTCAGTCAATTCATTAATCCTTTTCATGGATTATCCATCTTTTCGTATCTAATTCCCGAATAATTCTGGTAACTTCCATTTTGAGACGATCAATAACAAACTTGAACTCAACAACTGTCGATATGTTGTTTTCTTATCAGTGATCAACTTTCTAACGTCAAAGATTTACTGCGGGCCTGTTTTAAACACGTCAAAAGGAATTTGCATAACGCGTATGGAAGATTTTTTCCTCTGCAATTTTCAATTTACCTTAGATATTGCAAATAATATGCCTTTCTCCTTTAGCAAAAATAAAAATTTACAGAAATCTTTTTCTATAGACTTATGCTAAACACATACGAGGGTTACTCTGAAATTTTTGAGATACGCGCAGACGAGAATTTACAAAATAAAAATAACAATTTAGTTTTAAAGTACAAAGTATTTTAACATAGTTTTTTTACTGACTTACTTCAACTTGTTTAGCGTGGGATAAATTTTAAGCGGAAGAGAAAATGGAGTTGACGCGAGAACATTTTCGCGCTATGATTTTCTACGATTTCAAAGCAGGATTCAATCAAGAAGAATGCGTTCAACGGTTGCAATTAGCATTGGGTGATGAATCTCCAGCTTGTGCTACTGTATTCAAATGGTTTAGAGAATTTAGAAGAGGTCGCCATTTTCTTCAGGATGAAGAACACACAGGAAGGCCGCCGTCGGCAGTTATCCCGGATAATGTGTCTGCCATACGAAAAATGTTAATGGATGATAATCGCTGTACCTATAAAATGATACAGAAGGAACTTAACATTGGATCCGCAACCATACGTAAAATCATTCATGAAGAATTACATATGAAAAAAGTAGTTTGCCGTTGGGTTCCCCATAATCTAATTGAGCATCAAAAAGAGGAGCGTGTCAGAATCAGTAAAGAAACTCTTAATATGCTGAATGATGGTAGCCACTGCATCATTTCTAAAATTGTAACAGGTGATGAAATGTACATACCGTTTTTTAACGTTCCAACACGTCAAGAAAGCAAAGTATGGATCATTGAAGATGATTCCACGCCGACAATGGTGAAAAAACAACGCGCACTGAAAAAAGTGATGTATGCTGTTTTCTTCAGAAGTACGGGATGGGTCAAAGCCATCAAGTTGAAAGGACAGAAGACAGTAACAGCAAACTGGTATACCGCTAAATGTCTTCCAGAAATTGTCTAACTAAATGTCTACAAGAACTGAATGTTAGGGGACTAATGCTTCACCATGACAATGCATCTTCACATACAGCTGGATTAACAGTTGAGTTTCTTAAACAAAAACAAATTAAAGTGATCGAACATCCACCGTATTCGCCTGATCTAGCTATGTGCGACTTTTGGTTACTCTTTAATCTAAAAAAGAACGTACGTGGACGTCGTTTTCATTCAGAAGAAGAGATTGATGTGGCTATAAAGGAAATTTTTTCATCTATTCGAAGAAATGAATGGCTTGAGGCATTTCATCTGTGGAAAATTCGTCTACAAAAGTGCATTGATGCTTGAGGAGACTACTTTGAACACACTTAAAATTTTGTAAGTATAACTTTAAAAACCTAATTGTATCTCAAAAATTTCAGAGTGACCCTCGTATAGACAGTATTTAAAGAATAAATGCAATATACTTTACAAATCATGCTCATTTGTTTTTAAGTTTAGTGACCGTATTTAAAATTTCTTTACCCACTGTATATATATATATATATATATATATATATATATATATATATATATATATATATATATATATATATATATATATATATATATATATATATATATATATATATATGATACAGCTCCGTGTAGCGAATAAGCGTAATACACGAAAGCTCTTGTAAGGCATTTTTACATACACCGCACCTTGCTTTCCAGAAATTTTTTCATGGATATCCGATGACATTAACTTTGCTTTTAAGGCAAAAAACACGGAAATTTCACAAAACATCATATGGGAAGAACTACCGTATTCTTGTCGTATAACAGTGATTTTCAGAGCATAAGGTTCCGAGTTCGATACCTACCACAATTAAGCAGCTGTTGATGGATGTTGCACTTTCGTTCTTCTGAATGTAAGGAGTTTACTGAATCTCCATATTTGTGACACGTGAATACTGCAGACTATTTGTGAGAAATTCTCTCTGGTGACAGTTTAGGTGGTGAAAATTAAAATTCACCACCTAAACTGTCATCTTGCTACCTGAATTAAGCCTTACAGTTGAATTAGGCCCTTACGATACCCACTACGTGGTCTCCTCCTATAGAAGCGGTCACAAAGCGCGGAATTACAAAAATGAGCATGCTTAAAACAACATCTATTTTTTTGTTCCATGGCTGAATTGGATGTTATAAATGGTTTATGTTTTGATTTATAGTTTAACAGTCAGATAGGGTTCGATTTCCCACTTGCTTTTATTAGTTCGAATTTTATTTCAAACTGTGGATTATCTAAAACTAGACTTGCATATAAAAGCAACAGTAGTGAGATAAGCAAACGTCAGGTGAATTATTTAATAATGACTGGAACGTACCCGAGACCTTCTATTCCGAAGAGTAGGACATTACCAGCAAGTGATGGGAGGTCTATGTGTATCGATTTGTTAAGAAATATGTCATGTTCTTTTATGTGACGTCATAAAAATGCTGAAATAATAAGTCACTTTCTTGTTGGATATTTTCTGATTAATTTGTTTTTGTTTTAAAAAAAACAGTGCGAAACAATTACCTAACTTGCAAAACTATGATAGTAATGCATGAGACTTAAATTTTAATATAGTTATTTTGAAATTTGTTCATCGGAATCCTCTAAAATCTTCATTGCCATTAGCACATTTCACAAGAGAAAATTCCTTCTACGTGCGTTCTTTTTTCCACAATTCCGGCTTCTCCAAAAATAGAGATGGCAACAAAGAGCAGACTGTTAACTCTCGGTTTCTTTATGAAATTACTGCGTAAATTAAAACCTAATAAACTTCTAATTACCCCCACTCTTAATTTAAGATTATCTTACCAAGCACAGTGGGAGGATTATTATTTACGCTAAGTGGGGGAGAGAAAGGGGAGACAAAACTTAATGAAATTATCCTGTTTCTCCCCATCCTGGAGGTTTTTACTCCGTTCTTTCCGGAATGCAAACAGGAAACAATGAATTAGCTTATGGCTGGATAAAGTTACAGGGAGGTTTTTAGTTACAAATTTGGAAAGGGTTGTCGTATTTTTAGATTCTCGCGTTACTTCTAATAAAAAAGAGATTCAGCCAAAGACAGAAGTAATTATGGAAATTTTGTTAATCGCATTAAAAAATTAAGAACTTTCTCATAAATTTGACGATGATTTTCTGTGTCGATAGAAATCAAGAGAGATAATTCTTAGTTAGGGAGAGGTGGAGAAATTCAATACATAACTAAATTGAAAACAAAAGAGTTCTCATTTGACAGTCTACAAAATTTTGTTAAAATTTTCCTTTACGGTTGGAAGAATTCTCAAGCCTTATTCATTTTATTTCTGGGGTTTTATAAAATAAAACATAATCACTTTCAAGAAAAAATTTGAGCAATTTAAAAAATTTATGGAAAAAAGTTTACAAAAAATTAGTTGTCATAAGTTTTATTTAAAATTTACATCTTTTCAAAATTATTTTCTTTTGAACAAATAATATTTAAAGTTTTAAATGTTAAAATTTTTTTCTTTGAAGTTTAATATTTTATAATTAACTGAAAGGAGATTTGAGCTTTTGTATTGAAACTAAAGTGTAGTATTTGCATCCAAAATGCGCACAACTTAAAATGTCACATGACCTACATAAATAAAGCACAATTTAAATTTCTTAAAATAATTAAATAACTATATCCGTAAACACCAAGAATTTCATTTGGCTAATCACTAAATAAACAAAAATAGTTAGCCTTAGAATATTCTTTAGCTACAGTTTTAAACACATCTAGAATACGTATTACGAGAAGGACTTTTTGTTTATGGTAAAAAATTTAAAATTTAACAGGAAATATGGAGAAAAGTAAAAGGGAAATGGTTATATCTCTTTAAGCGTATATTTCTGTAAAATTATTAATTTCAAATATATAGACCTATTGAAATTCAATTTTGTTATCAAATTTCGTAACAATTCTGTCACACCAGATGTATTACGTGATGGAGCCATACCTGATAACCTAAGGTACAGACCAGGTGTTTCATTGCGTATGTCTATGTCTATGTAAAGTAGTTGTTATTGTCGTGTGCCAGCTAAGCTGGCATAATAGATATTAAATACAGGATAGATAGAAAGTACATCCATGCCCGAACCGGGATTCAAACCCAGGACCTCTGTATCTGCAGTCAGGCACGCTGACCATTAGACAAACTGAGCGGCATGTGAAGTAGTTTGAGGAATGAAAGTTTTTCTAAAAACTTCGGCAAATTTAAGGCTGTATATATATACAGGGTGATTCTAAATTAATTTTACAAATTTAGAGGGGTGATAGTACTCATCCAGATAAGCAATAATTACGTAAAAACATTAGAACGAATTCCACTCTGAGAGGAATTCCTACCTGACAGCGCTTGATCAACACCTACAACAGTGTTGGGTGAATGAATAAGACCAAAAGTTTCACAATCATATTTATTGTTTAGTGAAAACCTCACAGCAAATGCTCAAAATACCACCCACGTGTGTCGTTGTACAGTTGACACCGGCGAAGGAACGACTGGCGCAGCTTCTCTAAGATTCTTGTTGCCGTATTAATTTTGTCCCCGACAACAATGATTTCACCACGAAATCTTCAGTTGAGTCCACAAGCGTTTCGTATACTAAGGATTTCTTGTGCCCCCCCCAGAATAAAAAACCCAGTAGGTTGAGGTTCGGTGAGAGAGGAGGCTAAGGCACAGGTCCGCTACTTCCAATCCATCGTGTGGAATATGTGGCATTCAAACAGTTACAGATTTTGGTGGGAAAATGGGGTCCCATCGTGACTAAGCCACGTGTCTCTCAGGATGGGGAGTGGAACAGCCTGCAATAAACTGGGAAGCACTTGTTCCAAGAATATACGGCATATTGCACTGGTCAAACCATCTGACATGATGTAAGGGCCTACCAGATAATCTCTCTCTAAGGATACCTATCCAGATGTTCACGGCAAATTTCTCCTGGTGTCTACGAGTGGTTGCAGAGTGGGCATTGTTGTCATTAGCTTTCTCCGTTAACCAATCAGAGCAAAAGGCTGCTTCTTCTCTGTGGAAATTTGCATATGGTAAATTCGTGACAGATTCTTGATGCGTTTCTACTTTCCTCTTCTCTGTCTCTCAGAGTGGAATTTGACCCTTTGTTCCAATGTAATTATTGCTTTGATGAATGGATACTATCACCCATTTTAATTTGTAAAAACAATTTAGAATCACTCTACCCACGATATATATATATATATATATATATATATATATATATATATATATATATATATATATATATATATATATATATATATATATATATATATATATATATATATATATAATCATATTAATAAAAAAATAAATAGTAAATACCGACACTCTTATGTCTAAAGAGTTTCCTTTATGAAAATAACGAGGAACTTAGGTAAACTTGAAACGATAGTATTTCTATTTTCAGATTTCACTAGTTTGTCATAATAACGTGATTTTTTTTTTTTTTTTTACATAAATTGCATCAAAAAAGTAAATTGAAATACATCTTTTTTGTGTTTACAAAATTATGAAAGACGTCATTTTAGTGAATTAACAAGTACATGTAAAGATTGCTGCAAATAAGTTCAGATTTAAACTTTTGTGACACTGAGAACCAATAAAAAAGCGATAAATAGTTGATCGTAATTTTGCTACTATCTTGAATATAGAAGGGTAATTATCACTCCAAACAAATAGAAAGGTTATTTTATCTAAAAATGTAAAGGATGATATAATTTGAAAATCTAGAAATAAAAGCTAAATTTACCAAGTTAAATTGCTCAACAGAAGTATCGAGTTATATGAAGAGCTACATTAATTAATTGGTAGAAAAATCATTCGAAGTATTATAATATATCTATATACATCCAGTAAAACATATCAAGAGACAGATAATCTTGCTATATAGTGATGAATAGTAAACAATAGAAGAACTCAATTCATCGGAGATACTCATTGCATCAAGAATTTAAATTGGATTCTTGTGACAAGCAATATTTTCTAGTTTAGATTAATGATTTTCTATTTTATAAAATATTATCAGCGCATAGTTTGTTGTAAGAAATGTCTGCAACAGACTATATTTTTTAAAGAAGTAGTTTTACACAATTCTGTAAACGATTAAGCTGTTCTAGTAATGCTTGCAGTAAAACCAATAAGCTTAATGGTTGAGGGTTTTGTTACGAAAGGGCTTAATACTACAGTTTCAGGACAAACAGTATTTAAAGTGAGTTCCTACAAATTTAGAGATAAAAGAAGCTCTAGTGAAGGCAGAATTAAATATATGTATCAATTAAAATGAAATTAACACCGATTTGTAAAATGATATGAAATAATGTAGTAAAAAAACATTTTTATAAATGACGCTGTAAAATTTTGTCAAAATACGCCATCCATTCGTAATATAAGATGAGCTAAGAGACAAATTCAATTTGTTTTAAAATCAATCAAAAAATGAAAATAACAATGAAATAACTTGTGAAATATAAATGTTATGGTTTTTATTACTGGAAATAAAAGATATTATATTCAAATTTACAATTTAGGATTTACACATTTTTAGAGAGAAGTTTATAATTTCTAATAAGTTTATCTTACTATTTATATTATTTGCTTTTTGATTACAATCTTCTTTATAAAAGTAAATAAGAACATTTTCCAGATTTTTGCTTATTTATTAAACTTCTAAATTTACAAAAATACATTGTCACCTTTGACATTAACATGTGCTTCTTCTTCTTCAACAGGCACGATTTCATCGAAAGTGGGGATTAGCTCTTCCTCTGTTGGTTCAGTTTCTTCTTCAACAATTGGTTCTTCCGTTTCTTCTTCAATTACAGGCTCTTCTGTTTCTTCTTCAATAACAGGCTCTTCTGTTTCTTCTTCAATAACAGGCTCTTCTGTTTCTTCTTCAATAACAGGCTCTTCTGTTTCTTCTTCAATAACAGGCTCTTCTGTTTCTTCTTCAATAACAGGCTCTTCTGTTTCTTCTTCAATAACAGGCTCTTCGGTTTCTTCTTCAATAACAGGCTCTTCTGTTTCTTCTTCAATAACAGGCTCTTCGGTTTTTTCTTCAATAACAGGCTCTTCGGTTACTTCTTCAGGTTCTTCAGTTTCCTCTTCCGAAACAGGTTCTTCAGTCACTTCTTCAGGTTCTTCAGTCACTTCTTCAGGTTCTACAGTTTCCTCTTCCGTAACAGGTTCTTCAGTCTCTTCTTCAGGCTCTTCTGTTTCCTCTTCGGTAATCGGTTCTTCTGTTTCATCTTCGGTAATCGGTTCTTCTGTTTCCTCTTCAGTAACAGGTTCTTCAGTGGTTGTTTCGGGGTTTATTGTTTCAGTAACCTCTTCACCGATACTTGAGTCTGTTCCAGATGTAATTTCATCTATTCCCTCCACTGGGAACTGATGGTTGGGCAACTTTTCCTTAATGTGATTCTCAATTTTATTTTCCAGCACTCTCCTGACGAGTCTTTTGAAGATTTTGGTGACTCCGGACAAAATTGGATTTACTGCCCATTTTATGGGACCGAGACCGGTTATCCAAGCTTTCATACCTCTCAAATCGTCAATGGTGAACTTGTGAAGCTTACCATCCTTCCCTGTTTTGGCATCCACGCTGAATTCCATGATGATTTCGATGTAGTTCACTGACCCGTGCACTGTAATTGTAGGGCCAAGGTTCATGAACTTGACTGTACCGTCATAATGCAGATTCACCACACCAACCCCTAAGTCAGCTTTTACGAATAATCTACCGTCTTTTTCGGTCAATTTGCTGTCTTCTGCCCGATGTAGTGTCCTGAGTCCA
Organism: Latrodectus hesperus; assembly: GCA_037975125.1. Classification (NCBI taxonomy): domain Eukaryota; kingdom Metazoa; phylum Arthropoda; class Arachnida; order Araneae; family Theridiidae; genus Latrodectus; species Latrodectus hesperus. Next base: position 94,755,603 of record CM075855.1, on the reverse strand, counting down.
GAAATGTGGCCATTAAATAACTTCGCCTCCCCACTCACGTTGACGAACACGACCTTCCGGTTGAATCCGACTCTGCTGTCCTCCATTGGGTACGGGTCGTACTCGTCTCCATGGGTTTGGACAATGTCTTCTATGAGTTTGTCCACATAACTGTTGCCTCGTTCAACTTCATCGCTCTTGACTTTGGCACCTGCAACATCCAGAGGCCTTTATAAGATAATTTTCATGCTGATTATTTATTCGAATCCTTAAAGTTTTAGTAATGATAGATTATTATTAAATTTTGAATATTGTTATAAAAGCCCTAAATTTTATCAGTAAAAGGGCTATTTTAAATTAAACTTAAAAAACTGATGCTCTTGGGCCATTTTAAATAATGATGGACTATCAATAAATTTTGAACACTGAAATACAAGCTATAAATATTAAGAAATGAGGGAATATCTCTAAATTTAGAATATTGTTGTAAGCGCCCTGAATTTTAAATAGTGATGGACAGTCGGAAAACATTCAGCATTAATGGAGAATTGTGAAGATTTGTATATTGTAGTAACATCCCTAAACATTGAGTTATAACTCGTTATCATCAAATTAGAAAAATTGATGGACATCAATAATCTCAGAATGTTCATAAAAAATATATATATTTAAAATAATAATAAACTATTAGTAACTTCTGAATATTTATAAACAAGTTTTAATAATTACCTGCAATTGAATTAATTTCGTTAAAAAAATAAAGCAAATTTTGAATAATGTTGAACTTTTACAAAGTTTTATATATTGATGACTGCTTTGTGCTTTGTTTGTCTTTTAATCATCATCTTTTGCGTTCGATGTTTCTTTTGGAGGGACACTTATTGTTTGAAATGTATTCAAAAGCACTACAAGCGTCCAAGTCAGAGGAAGGATTCGAAATCACGAATCCTTTTAGCAAGGGCCTGAGCTCCAACTCTTCGGCTCCCATTAATTTCATCTTCAATATTGATAGCCGAACACTAAATTTCAATTGATTGTGAACTGGCACAAAATATTGAGTATGATAAACAATTATTTAATTTCAAATAACCATGGGGTGTCACTAAATTTTGTGGATTGATTAAAGAATCATAAATTTAGTGTGGATTGGGACTACAATCAAATATATTCAGCTTTGATGGATGATCTCTAAATTTTGAGTAATTATTACTGATGGAGAAGAAATGCGCTGCAAGAAAAAAATATATTTAATAATTCAGTGAATTTAGTTTTCATAACTATCCAATTGACTTGTGAATTTGAGGACGCAGAGTCAATTTTCGGAAGACGTTTATTGGGCAAAATTATTGTAGTGAGAAATTTGAAGAAAATGACTATAGATGAGAAAGAGGACCACAGATGAATAAAGATGGTATGTTTTTTATTATAAAAATTTCTCATTAAATAATTTCTTCCTCTCTTTCCATAACTTTTGAGTGTTATTACATCAAGGATCGTAAAGTGTTGTCTAAATACTTGTATAATAAAATAGCTATCTTGTAATATTCCTCTGAAAAAAATGCATTTTTAACTTAAGAATAGGGTACTCTTAAGGATATATCTAGAGTTAAAGTAACTGATAATATGATATTTTCAGTTTTTAAGCTTAAATATGAATAATTATTATATATATTATACCCATTAGTGTTATTATTACCTAATTATTATATTCTGCATGGCCTTAACTTAAATTCTAAGTATTATATAATTACATTTCAGGTGTACTGAAAGCCATTAAAATTGCTAATGAATGAATGAATGAAAGAAATGGTTATAACAAAATTATATTTACTGGGGAAATATGTCATCACAAAAATAATGAGTTATAGAATTTTTTAGAAAATCGAAACCAACCATCTTGAGAAATAAAAGTGATAAGAATAATACAAATTGGAAAAAAATTTTTTTTTTCAAAAATAAATAAAAAACAAAATTTATCACTGTTTTGCTTAAAGTAATTAAGCTGCTTCAACATAAAAAGAAAAGTATATCCAATGCTGTGGAAATAATTCTTCTATTTTCAACAGTGAAGCATAGGTGAATACTTTAAAATAGTGAAAAGAATTAAGCACTTCAGTCTTGAAGCGGGAAGAGCTCCGGTATGGACTATCCGGTAATGTAATATATTACATCATATAAGTTAATTGCATCGTGGCATGAGCAATTTTACAGCATGAATAAGTTAACTTTAATAGCAGTTTAAATTAATTATAACTGCAGTGATGAAAAGTTTGAAAAGAAACAGGAATTATATTTAAACTTTTCCAGGGACACAAACTTCCAAATATAACCTTATTTTTATTACATTCTCAATTCAATACCGGAAAAATTTCTGGAGCTTCATCTTTCCCCTCCGTTTCGTTCTATTCAGTTCTCAATTAAATCTTAGAAAAATTTCTGGGGTTTCATTGAATAAATATATTTATCTTAATTCCTGCAGAAGTAGTTTTGATCCGACAAAATTTCTCTTTATGTATATGAAAGATTTTTTGAATTATTTAAATAAATTGATGAAGCTATAAAATTAATGCAATCCATTGGTAACATGTAATAACAAATTTCATTTGCTTATTTAAAGAGCTATAAAATATTAAAATAACATTATACTATATTTCTGTAATTATAATGAAGTGTTCAAAATTTAAAAGAATTCATGAATTTATATAACGAATTAGATGTGATGGAATGATACTATATTCATTTTATTAAATAATTTGCGCTGGTTTTCTTAACCTAATAGTAAATTATTATAAGAATCTTTCCAGTTTAAACTTATCAGACATTATTAGAAACTGGTTTTAAATTGTTTGCTTAGCAGTGAATGTTTATGCAGGAAGGTGGTGCAGAGTTCGGAACCATTTCAAAAAAACGGTAGTAATTCTGAATACGGTAAAAAAACGGTAAAAAAATTCTGAATTCATCATGAGCAAGGATTTGTTCCTCAATCAGTTTTTGTGCAAAATAAGAGATAGAAATTAAAAATGTCTAAAAAAATTACAAAGGTAAACCTTTGAAAAAGTTGGTTTTAAATAAATATTCGTTAGAAATTCATTTAATATAAATGCTAAAATAATTTCAAACATAATAAAAAATCAAATTTTTTATTATGTTTGAAATTATATAAATGATAAATGAATAATTTTAAGGGAACAAACATTCGCTCTTCATTCAGTGGTAAGGAGAAGCAAAGAACATTTAAAAAATAATACAAATTGGAAATTCTTGGAAAAATATTCATTGTAATAAATATGTATTTGAGATTTATTAATTATAGGAAGCACGAATTAGAAGCATTTAAAAATAATAAAAAAATAAAACTAAAAGCTTAAAAAAAAATTTACAGTTTATTTATTTATTTTTTGAAAAAAATTATAGTTATAAACATACGCTTAAGATTGTTTCAATAAGTTTTGTCCAAAATTTTGAGAAAAAGTGATTCCAAATATAACAAAAAATCACCAACTATTGGCTAAATCCTTTTGAAGGAACATTCATTCAATATTCCTTCAATGCAGTGAGCATAAATAAGGAACATTCATTCAATATTCATTCAATGGAGTGAGCATAAATAAGGAACATTCATTCAATATTCCTTCAATGGAGTGAGCATAAATAAGGAACATTCATTCAATATTCCTTCAATGCAGTGAACATAAATAAGGAACATTCATTCAATATTCCTTCAATGGAGTGAGCATAAATAAGGAACATTCATTCAATATTCCTTCAATGGAGTGAGCATAAATAAGGAACATTCATTCAATATTCCTTCAATGGAGTGAGCATAAATAAGGAACATTCATTCAATATTCCTTCAATGGAGTGAGCATAAATAAGGAACGTTCATTCAATATTCATTCAATGCAGTGAGCATAAATAAGGAACGTACGTTCGATATTCACTCAATACAAAGAGCGTAAATGAAGAACATTTCGAAAATTATACTGACCAGATTAATTTTAATAAAGTAGGCAAAAATCATAAAACATTTAGAAAATAGTAAGAATTGGAGAATAAACTAAGAAAATTTTCATGCTTTCGAATGTTCATTTTTGAAATTATTTAAATTAATTTCGTTAAAATTCTTGGATAAATTAATTTTAAAAATAAATAAAACAGGAACAACAGATAATAAGTAAGGGTAATATTTTTCTCCAAAATTCGTTTCATACAAGAAACCCTTCAAAAAATAACAAAATTCAAAACATTCTGAAAAATTCGTTATAACAAACAAATTTTGAGTCTTTTCCTGTAACTAACAGAAATGATAAGCGCTTCAAAATAATACAAAAGCAAAGCTTTTGAAAAAGAACTTTTTAAGGAAAATTATTTTCAAGATTTGTTAAACATCAATAGAATAACCTTAAAATGGAAATTTCGCAAATAATTCATTTTTCAAACATCTGTTAACGATTTCTTCGATGTAAATACAAAAATAATAAAAATCCGAAGCCAAAAAAAATTTTTTTAATGGAAAATGGGTTGAAAATTTATTTTTTAAAACGAAAGATTAGAAATTACTATTATGATCACTTTTAAAAGTTAATGGAAAATGAAAATTTCTATAAAAACTTCATTTGAAGAAAATAATTATCAGTTTTTAATTTAATGTAAGTAACAAAAAATGTTAAAAACTCAGAAAAATTGTTGTGTGTGAGGTTGAGCATATTTTTAACTGCATTAAATTTCAACCTTTGTATTAGAATTCAAAGTTTGGTAGCCAAGAGAAAATTGCTTTCATTAAAGAAAGCATGTTTCATTGAAGAGAGATTATATAGCATAATTCATCTGAGCATTTCATTTCTTATTACTTAAATTGGCAGTTGCAATGATATATTCTGCAAATCTTAATATATAATTAAAACTATTTTCTTTTAATTTTTTAGTTAATGATTTTTAACTATAAAATTTTATTTAAACTCATTTTGTGTGAAAAACCATAGAAAATAGCATTTTGATTTCATTCTTAATGTTGCTAGTATATAAATAGATTTGTTTACCATTATGAATTCTGCAAATCTTATTTAAATATAGATTGTGAAATGTAAGCTACTATTCCACACTTTCTTTCTTGCTTTTGTTTTATGTTATTAATTAAAAAATTGTATAGCAGATGTACGTCTTAAAAATTGTTAAATTATGTAACAAAACATTTCTCGTAATTTAAAAATATAGTTTCAATGAATTATATAAACTATTTTGTTTCAAATGTATACTTTCTTTAAAATATAAAAAGGAATAACATATAAATTCATCGTTTATTTTAAAAAAAACGCTAACAGTCATAATGATATTAAAATGTAATACTCAATGTTTTTGTACAGTTAAATTAAGAACGCAGTTAAAATAACGAATTATTTGATTAAATTTACATTTCAATTATTTTAATTTGAACAGTTCATATCAGCATTAGTTTGTAACACTTTTATTAGCTTACATTATTAATAAAAGTTACACTGTCAAAATATGT
>CM075855.1:94735115-94745115 GCA_037975125.1 Latrodectus hesperus | reverse complement strand
AATGATGCTTCACTTTGCTGAGCTTACGGGAAGCGGCATGAAGCTACTGAGCCCTTGGAGCGCAGTAACTTATATACTTTATAGCATTAAACTATTTAATCTATCATAAAAACAAAGGTATTACACACAAAGAAAAAGAAAACAGTTTTTTCAACTTTTAAAATTTACTTTTTTGACAAATATTTAGTTTTACTACAAATTGCTTATAAAACTATAGTAAAATAATTGTATTTTGAACATTTACATATCTTTGTTAAGTTGAAGAAATGAAAAAAAAAATCTTTTTTTTTCTTACCCTACTCTCGTTCTCAGAATCTGCGCCATTAGTTGATGCCAATAAAGAGATGATGTAGCCCAATAAAGTATGATGAAACAGGAAAACAATTAAAATTAGCGTCAGTAGAAAATAAATTAGCGTACCAACATTCATCGCTACCATTATAAAAATCAGCGTATCATCATCCATATCCTCCTGGTGGCATAGAGGGCAGCAAGCAGAATATTTGACTCCAATAAGACATGACAAAATGCTTCTACAAATAGTCATGTCCGTTAAGCAAACGAAAACAAGCAACTCCAACAGATAGTGACACAATGAATTCTTGATTTGATTACTTTTGCTAAGTAAGACACTAAACCTCTTATCCACAAATTCATCACTATACTGTTATATATTTTGATTTGCTGTAAACACACAATTCTTTCGATGCTACGCAAAGGCAGAGGAGGTTGTAACATGAGATATCCCGCTTCAGCAGGCCTATCAGACTGCTTGTTTCCAAAAATGTCACAATGGTTGGGATGATATCATTCATCTTCACGTAAGGCCTCCTGCTTAAACTGAACAACTGATAATTTATCGCTTTATAAGTAGGAAAGAGATATATCTTAAGCTTTTATTTGAGAGAAAAATCAAAGTGCGTGTTGTCAAGAAAAATGATTAAGTTTTAATAAATTATTTTTTTTAAAATTACTAAAACTTTTTTACATTATTTAAGCACAGATGAGTCTAAGATAGTTACAAGAATTCAATTTTAATGAAAATGCCTAACATTTTGTCATTACAGACACATAATTGAATCCGATCCTTCGTTTAGATAAATAACATTTTTTTTCCAACAGCGGGCACTTGGGTGACTAACCCTATGCCACAACAAGGCCAGAAACTGCTACTCATTCGTCGTTACCCAGCGGGCACCTGTGAACCAAGTCACGGTTTGGTTGGTTGGTTTGTTTGTCGCTCAACGGTCATTTTTTGCACACGAGGGCTAATTAGACCGGGACTTACGGTTTAAAGTGGATTCCGAAACACTACAAACATCCATGCCCAAGGTGGGATTCGAACCCATGAACTGTTGAACCGAAGGCAAGAGCGCTAACCATTCGGCTGCCAGCTCGGCAACCAAGTCCCGGAGGCGAGTATCGTTACCAGCGCCATACCACCACAAACCCGTTTATAAGGTGGGCCACATTCATACTTCATCACAGAAGAAAGGACAGAGAAACACAGAGAGAAATAAGTAACAACCATGCCAGAACCGGAATTCGAACCCAGGACCCATAGCTCAGGAGTCAGGAACGCTAACCACTCAGCTATCAGTCGGCTAGATAGATAACATTAAACGAGTAATTTTTTCATTTATGCTACACTCTATTGATGATTTTTAAAAGCTAAACGTAAATAAAAATTTGGTATATTTCTGTTATCTCTGATTCAGATTGAATGAATACTCTATTATTATAAAATAAGAAAAACTGCAAAAACATTTTAACAATATAATCCTGCTATATGAATTAAATAAAAACATTTTGAAACTTTCCCCTAAATCCAATAAATATGAAATACTATATAAAGTCCTATTCTCTCTCTCTTCTTACAAATATATTTATTTATATATTTTGGATTTAAAATACATTCTTGAAATCTCCTAAATTTAGATACAGGTTTATGTCCATAAGATAATATAAAAAGAGATATCAGTTAGAAATTACCTGTCTGACATAGTGGGGATATTTCATGGATATTTGAAATTCTTGTAAACTGAATATCTTTATTTCCAAAAAATAATCCAGATATTAGAAATTAAGATATCAATACCGGTATATTAATTTCGGATGTATCATAAAAGCTATAAAAAAGAAAATTTTGCTGTATTGAAAATTCTCCTTTTGAAAAAGGAATTTTTCGTGCCACTGACAATGATATAATATTATAAAGAAAATTTTTTATTATTTTCTCTTTTCTGCGTGTTTAGAGGGGAAAAAAATGAGAATTGCATGCGTTTGAATTTTACTGGAAAGAAATATGAAATTTAGTTCATTTTAACGTTTTCTAACATATAAACATTAATGTGTATAGAAAGTAAAAAAACTCACTTTTCGCATGACATCATTTTAAAATCAGAGTTTTAAGATAATTCGAATTCAGTTGAAATAAGCTAGTGCTGTCCTCTAGTGGAGATATTTACAAAAATTGGGAATAAAGAAAAACTGCATAATTCTTATATGATTAAATGAGAGGTTAATTTTTTTTAACGGAGAAAAACTATTTTATGTAAAATATTTTAAAAAATCATATGAAAAATTTAGTTATAATAATTTGTTATAAAAACTGCTGGTGTTTTTCATTGAATAAAATTTTTATCTCAACCAATTTTTCTGAAATGGAACTTACAATTAAAAAATTTATTAATTAAATACTAAAAGCTAAATACAGTTTTATTTTTTGTTTTTACTAACAAAATTTGAACGCTAATATTTTTCATTAAGTTTTTAGGAGTATTTGGATTTATTTTTAGTCGAATCGGTTTCATATTCTTTATGTGTTTTGTTTTCTAAAAACATTTGGGTACAGTTTGTCAGTTTTCCAGAGATAAAACTATAGACAGAGACCATCTTGGACAATTGCATTGCAATTAGTAAAAAGTCTGGAACAGAGATATGCTGGTGTGGGAAACTTTCATATGAGTAAAGAATTTTTATGTTGCAACTTTTTTTTCTATTTTTTTAATATTTTGTTTCTAAATTAAATGTTTGTACTTTTGTATTTTTGTTCCATTAAAAATATTAAAAAATGTAATGTTAAAAATTCTGTAAAAGTGAGGTATTTGCATTTTCTATTTATGTGCATTTTGTAAAATATTTGCATAATCTCAGAATCTGCAAATTTGCTTCAGTTGTCTAACATGTAAGATTTATTACTATTTTCAGATACAATTTATTTTTGATGAAATTTGTATTTTTGTTGAAATAAAGGTCAGTACTTACTTTTCCTCTTTTGTTTATATTTATTTCTACAAAATAACTTTTTATGGTTTGTAGCAACACTCATGAGTATATTTTATTTCAGAAGGTACTTATTAAGAAATTTATCAATAGAGGAAAAATCTTTGTGCAGAGGTTTCTTAACAATCCACAATACAGTAGCCTTTTTAAATTTTTTTTACTTTTTTGTGTGTCAATAATGTTATTTTATTTTTATTAATTCATTTCTTAATCTACAAAATGTGAGTATAAATTCAAGCAAAAACTTTAAATATTAAAAAATAAAAGAAAAAGAAAAAAAGAGCTTTTAATTAAACATAGGGATTTAAGAAATTACTAATTAATAAAATTTGAGAATTTTACATAAAATGTTACTGTATTTCATACAGAGAAGTCTGAAATCCTAATTTATCTATTTTAATCATATTATATAGATTTATATACATACATACACATATATAATATATAAATATAAATCTGTATACAAAGAGTAAAATATTAAATATACATTTATATATGTATGTTTGTATAGTTAAAAAATTTTGTTATTTCACAAATAGAAATAGCTAATACAAAAGTTTTATAAAACAGGATGCTCCTTATTATTAAATTATTTCTTGCATTAAAGCATTAAAAATGGTTCCGTAAAGGTGTTTACAAATCTTATCATTCTTATAAAATTAAGTTTTCACTGGTCTAATGAAAACTCAAGTTATAAATTTTGGCTCACTTTACTGGATTTAGTTATATTCTACAAACTTGATGATTTTTATAAGTAGTTTTACTGCATTGAAAGGAATAGTCTAGTTTTAAAATAAATATTTTTATGAATTAAAACTTTTATTTTCTGATTATATTTCTCAAGTAATTTGCATTTTCCATCTTATGTGTACAATAGTAATATCACAGCTTTTGTTTACATATTTTTACTTTGTAATATTGGAATTGGATGCATGTGTGAAGCAATAAATTTATTGAAGAAGGATAATTAACAAAATTTTAATTTAAATTGTTGTCAAATCCTCTTTAATGATAATGGTAAGAGCAGAATATTTTTTGTGATTATTGCTTAATTTTCATTACTTGTTAGTGTATTTTGTAAAACATGCAACTTTTTTAAGAATAAACATTAACATTTTAAAAGCACCATTGTTACCAGAAAAAAATTTCAATTTTTATAGTTTTAAAAACAAAAATGTGTATATGTTTGGAAATATTTGTAATTTAAATTAAAAAGTAATGTATGTTGTTTTATTATTTATTTTGAATCTTAAAATTTTAAAAAAACTTTGTTTTTAATTCATTGGATTCAATCGATGATCTTATGTTTGCAATATAAATGTGTATTGTACTTAAAACAAATATAATTTACTTTTGGCCTAATAAAATGTAAATACTTGTTTATTTTGTTATCAATGTATTTGTTGACAGATTGATTGGCAATATTTAATTTCCTACAAAGTTTCTTTTTCTTCTTTACTTTAGAATTTATTTTTAGATTGACATTTAATAATGATCTGATAGATTTAGATAAATTTTGATATTTACTATTCATGACTTTTTACGCAATTAATTATTACACATGAAAAAATTTAAAATAATTTAACCTCTGTGTTAAGGTTGGCAATATTATCAACTTTAAAACAGTTGTTTTGTGAAGACTGCGAGATAGAGTGCTCTGTTTATAAAAGTTAGCATATTTTTTTTCTTATTTCAACTGTCAAAAATGTATTTTGAATGTTAGTTACGTTTTAATTTACAAATTTCTTATAAATAAATGATTATTGTAGATTTTTATCCAGTGACCTCATTGTATATTTTTTATTAAGTGTCCTTATTGTTAAAAATTTGAATCTCAAAATAAATTAATTTTTACTCATGTTAATGTTTCATTATTTTTTCTTTCTTGATTTAGTTGGTGCTAAGACATCAGAGAAGTGGGATGTTTAGTTGGCATGGAAAGCACATCTTAACAGTCACTTTGTTTATGTTTTCATTATGATTATATAAAAATAAATTCTCTCACTATAAACATTGCTTTCTTATATTTGTTTACCTTTTTTACTCTCATGATATATACTTGTTATTATTAAAATGTTGATTTTTGTCGTTTTTGTGTTCAAAGTTTAAGACAATTTATACTAAGTCCATTAAATTTTGCATATTCTAAGTTTAAATATTTCTTTATTGTAGTAGTTTTTATTATTTCTGGAAAATGTATCATATTTAAAGAAATAAATTTAAACTAGAATATTTTTTGTAAAAAAATCTTGCAATCACTATTATAATTTAAAATAAATATTGTAAGGATTTTAATAAATTGACTTTATTTATGGAAAAACATGAATTAATCAATTACATGGTTAAAATGCATAAATTGCATTTTAAATCGGTTTTTATAAATTATTTTTCATAAAAATCGGACTAAATTTTTAATTATGAATTTTAAAAAATATATGAATTTACTGCTCTTTTTTATTAAGAAATAAATCATGGAAATGCTGTAAATCCATAATATTTCAATAAAGAATTTATTTCACATAATAAAAATTTATTCTTTTTAAAAATTTCTTTAAGTTTTCTTTAGGTGTGTTTATTATTGAATATGAAAAGCATACAGTTTGACAATCTAAAAATTTCACAGTGAATTCTTTTAAAGCTGTCATACATCTTTACAGCATATATAATTTTCAAAATCATTTTACAGTTTAATGTTTTGTAAAATTTTTACTTTAAAAACTAATATTTTCACTATTCAATTTTATTTCTAAGGAACAGAAGTTATTGAAACTGAGATTAAAATACAAAATATTTATTTTTATTATCTACATTAATAAAAAATAAGTACCTTCAAAATCAGTAGTTTTGTTAAAATTTAAGAATGCTTATAAAGAAATTAATTCTGAATTCTTGACTCCATACATTTGGTGTTTATGTAAAGGCTGATGCAATAGTAAAAAATATTTTTTAAAGAAATTACTTCCAATTTTTTTAATCTTCAGGAAACTATCATTAACAAAAATATCTCTATAACTTATACAGAATTTAATTTTGATGTTATTCAGTTGCTTTAAAATTTTTAAAAGTTTAATAAAAAAACTTACTTGATTTTATTTTTAATAATTTGGAAAGTTAAAAGTAACATTCAATTCATTTATAAATTCTTAAAATTAAGTCACATTGTGTTTACACTTTTAACATTAGAAGAGTTATGTATTAAAAAACATTATTTTCATTGTGTTTTCTTTTGAAATTAATTATTTAGCCAATAAAACAATAAATAAACCCACAAAAATGCTTGCAACTGCTATAAAATATTTTAAAATACTGTTTCAGTTGATAACTTCTAAAAATTATGGGGAAAATACTAACATTAATTATGAAAATTTTATTAGAAATGCATTTTAGCTTTTAATAATTCTGGAACATGTATATATGTTCCAGATAATATAAGAATAGCTAAGATATTAAGATATCTAAAACATATCTAATAAGATTTGATCTGAATATCTCTTGGATATGGTATTTTATTTATATCGATATCTCATGAATATCAGAACATCACATAGGTATCCTTTAGATGTATAGAAAACATCCAAAAAGGATATCCAAAATATCTAAGAGATATCCATCAGATGTCGCAATATCCAAATATCCACAGGATATCCATTTGGTGCGACCCTTTGGATAACTGGTGGACATAACGACGATATTCGGATATCTTGTGGATATCTAAGAGACAAAGCGATGTCCAGATAAATGTCTGAGAGATATCTCTTGGATATCGTCTGGTTTTTCTTAGTTATTTGGGTTCTGCTGTTTTTTATGTGTTAAAAGGAGTTTTAGTGGACTTTGGTTTAGGGAATGCAGTGCATTCCCTATAATTAGGCGGATGTATCCCCTGGCAGTTACAAGACTGGGGTTGCTCTGTCTTCTCAAATGGGCATTCTCAGCTGCGCGTTAACACATATTTAACAAATCTCGGTGCCAATCGCACATATCGGCCATGTGATTAAATCTCTGGCACAAGAACCATTGAATAACCGACTTGGGTCCAACTTAATGCCAAATAAGACGAAAATTTAAAGTAGAATTTTACAATATAACATTAGACACTGTTATTTTTTCAATTACTGAAAGATTCAGTCAATTAAAAGAACATTACAATTACTTCAAGCTAGTACATTAGATACTTATTTTAAAAAATGGATTGATAATGAAACTTTAAAAAATATTGTAAAGAATTAGAAAAAAATTATTAGATACTAAAAATGTTAAAGAAAAAGACATTGATGGATTAAATTTGTTTGTAATCTTTGGGTCATTTTATCAAAGAGGATTTGTCACTCATTGATGTTTTAGATTGCGTTTTATGAAAATAATCTAATCGATACATTTCCAAATATTGCAATACCTTTATGGATATCTTTAACCCTTCCAGTTTCTGTGGCTACTGGAGAATGAAAATTTTAAAAACTTCATATTTTTAAAAACATCATGCAATCTACCATAGCACAGGAGAGATTATCGGACTTATTAATTAGATCCGCAAAGAACAAAGTTTTGGATAAATTAAATATAAAGGAATTGATATGAGTTTCATAGCAGCTAAAAGGATACGAGAATCAATATTTGAATATATTTGCTAATTTTAAATTTTACTTAAAAAAAGTTTTATCATTGTTTTGTTTTTAAAATTTGTGAAATAATCAAAAACAGTAAGACAAACATGTTTTAATATTATAATTTTAAAGCTCTTCAAATTGAAAGTCAAATTCTGAATACCATAAAAGAACATTTTACAAATAGTTTGCAGCACTTTATAAGAGCAACCCCTTTAAAGGGGTGCCAGTTTTCAATTTAAAGAAGGGCGCCTAATAAACATGTGGCTACCCTACATTTAGTAGCCCACTTTTAGTTCAAACTCTCTATGTAAATTACTGTAAGAAAAAACAAACTATTTTTTGCTGTTTTTATTTTTAAAAAATCTGTTTGGCTTACAACAGTGATTCTACTTATGAGATAAGAAATATGCCAGATATAACAGATAATATAAATAAAAGAAACCCAAAATAATGCTAATCAAAGTGCAAATGTGCCAATATTTCTTTTATTACAAAAAATATAATTTAAGAAAAAAATAAGGTTTTGTATAGTGCGCCCATATACTACTTGAAACTTCTGATTCCCGTTAAGTTTGATTTCAAAATTCCAGAATATATTAAAAAATACCCAGTAGACATACAAAAAAATGGTTTGATTCAGTAGTAAATCATATTATTACACTAACTGTGGTATTCATTTTATTAAAAAATATGTAATTTACGAGAAAATAGAGTTTTTGAATAGAGCTCCCATATGGTACGTGAAATTTCTTATATCTTATTTCAAAATTCCAGTATATATTAAGAAATACCCAATGGACCTACAAATAAATGGTTTCATTTAGTAGTAAATAAGTTTCTCAGACTAACAGTGGTATTTCTTTTTTTACAAAATGTATAATTTAGGAGAAAAATGAGGTTTTGTATAGTGCTCCCATATACTACTCGAAACTTCTCATTCCCGCAAAGTTTTATTTAAAAATTCCCGAATATCTTAAGAAATACCAAATGGACCTACAAATAAATGGTTTCACTTAGTAGTAAATCAGTTTCTTGGACTAAATGTTTTATTCATTTTACTACAAAAAATATAATTTTGGAGAAAAATGAGTTTTATATAGTGGGTCCATATTTGGTTCGTGAAATTTCTGATTCCCTCTAAGTTTGATTTCAAAATTCCAGAATATATTAAAAAATACTCATTAAACATACAAATAAATGGTTTCATTTAGTAGCAAATCCCATTCTTAGATTAACTCTGGTATTCTTTTTAATATAAAAATATAATTTAGGAGAAAAATTAGGTTTTGTATAGTGCACCCATATGTTACGTGAAACTTCTAATTACCGCTAAGTTTGATTTCAAAATTCCAGTATATCATAAGAAATACCCAATAAACATCCAAATAAACTAATTCATTCCGTAGTAAATCACATTCTTAGACTAACTCTGATACTAATTTTATTACAAAAAATATTATTTAGGAGAAAAATGAGTTTTTATATAGTGCTCCCTTGTATGGTTCGTGAAACTTCTTATTCCCTCTAAGTTTGATTTCAAAATTCCAGAATATATTAAGAAATACCCAATAGACATACAAATAAATGGTTTCATTTAGTAGTAAATCACATTATTAGACTAACTGTGGTATTTATTTTATTACAAAAAATATAATTTAGGAGAAAAATGAGTTTTTGTATAGTGCTCCCTTGTATGGTTCGTGAAACTTCTTATTCCCTCTAAGTTTGATTTCAAAATTCCAGAATATATTAAGAAATACCTAATAGACATACAAATAAATGGTTTCATTTAGTAGTAAATCACATTATTAGACTAACTGTGGTATTCATTTTATTACAAAAAATATAATTTAGGAGAAAAATGAGTTTTTGTATAGTGCGACCATAGGGTACGTGAAATTTCTTATTCCCTCTAAGTTTGATTTCAATATTTCTGTATATCTTATGAAATACCCAATGGTCAAACAAAAAAATGGTTTAAATTAGTAGTAAATCAGTTTCTTAAAGTAACTGTGGTATTCATTTTATTACAAAAAATATAATTTAAGAGAAAAATGAGTTTTTGTATAGTTCACCCATATGGTGCGTGAAATTTTTGATTCCCTCTAATT